>PVKE010001158.1:65093-108146 GCA_004027555.1 Craseonycteris thonglongyai | reverse complement strand
GGGGGCACAAGATATATGGTGGTGGAGGGGGACCTGATTCTGGGAGCTGGGCACATGGTGCGATGCATGGGTGATGTGATGTGGAGTTGTACATCGGGAAACTAATTGTTACCAACCAATGTCACCCCATTAAATTTAACAATAAAATATAATTTAAAAAAAATACTGAGAGTTTTTGAAAAGAATATATAACGTTGCCTCTAGGAAAATAATTCATCATTAAGGGAAGTATGTCTAGCCAATTTGAACAAAATAAATTCAAAGGAAACATTTTTGGTGAAGGCATTTTAAATTTACTTGGAAAGGTAAATTTACTCGAACTTTATGCAGAAAGTATCTTAAAAATTATTTTTAAGGAGCGTATCTAGTTTGAAGGTCAGAATTTGGGGAAATAATTAAGACACCCTAAATACAGTCAGCTTCTTTCCTTACTTGGAAAACATCTTAAAACATATATAAATTAGTAAGAAATACAAATTTCTGTCAATAGTATTTGTTTTCAGGAAACTTTTTAATTGTAGGAAATTTCTAAGACTTCATCAGGTTTTACTTAGGATCAGCAATTATGAATTCGATTAGGATGCCTGGCCTAATTATATAAGTCACCAGACTGCCTGCATGATTAAAATGCAGTATGTACCTATCTCAGTTATCTTAAGTTGCCCATTAAGGCATTTCTAAATGTTTCCTTTCATTTTGTTGTATTATTAATAAACATTAGGTTTAAGTTATGGTAAGATACAGGTGGAGGAATCTAATTTAGGGCCGGCTCTCAACAAAAATGCAGTTGAGCCCCAACTGTGCAAATGAAATAATTTAGAAATGCCCCCAACCTTCAGGGTAAGATGTAAACGGTACATTTGACAGTCCAATTTTGTCCCAAATCCAGGGCAGTTTAAAGTGCCCAGTAGTCGAGGTCCGGCTTTTCCTGAATTCCAGGAACAAAAGGAGCGCAGGCAAGCGGAGACGGGGCTTTGGCTGCCAGCTCTGCCCTCCCCTCCCCCGAAAGTACAATCAAATCACGGAAAACGAGTGCCTACAGACACGCCTCGCTTCTTTTTCCTTCCTTTCAGGGGTAGCATTTGGGGAAGGAAAGGCTGTGGTTATTCTTCGGTGGATCAGCGTCCTGAGATTGAGACAGGCCCAGCCGGGGTCCGCGCAGCTGGCGTGCAACTCGACGGGTTCATAGGCGACCGGCCATGGGGAGGAAGGCTTCTTCTCCAGCAGGGGAGGGAAGAGGAAACGGCGCACAAAAGCAGTACGACGTGTCCCTTATCAGTGTCCAAGGGGAAGGGTGGAGAAAAGGGAAACAGAGACGGGCCGGGCGTCGGGGATCCCGCCCGAGCGGCTTTTAAACTGCGTCTCCACAACCTCTCGCAGGGCGCCGCGGCTAATGGAACCCGCGCGAGGCGCCCCGCCAATCGGCGCCGCGCTTCCTCCCGCCGCTGGCCAATGGCGGCGCGCGTTCTTGGGGCGTGGGCGAAGCAGGCTGCTCTCCTTGGCTGTCGTGTGTGGGCTGGTGTTGGTGCGGGCTCCTGCCTGGGCTGCACTTGGTCCGTAGTTGTGCTCCGGGGCTTTTGTGTCCGCCTTCTGCTTTGCTTTGTGTGTGCGAGTTCTTTGGGGTTTGTTTTTGTGGTTTTTTCCTCTTTCGCTCCGTGGTGGTTGGTCCGGCGGGAGCCCTGAGACTCAGAGGTTCGGCAGCGCGGCCCCCCTGGGCAAGGAGCGAGCGCGCCGGCGTGAGCGGCGGGTGTGAGGGCTGCGGGGAAGGGGATCCGTCGCCGAGATGCCGGAGTTCCTGGAAGACCCTTCGGTCCTGACGAAAGAGAAGTTGAAGAGTGAGTTGGTGGCCAACAACGTGGCGCTCCCGGCCGGGGAGCAGCGCAAAGACGTGTATGTGCAGCTCTACCTGCAGCACCTCACTGCGCGCAACCGGCCGCCCCCTGCCGCCGGCGCCAACAGCAAGGGGCCTCCGGACTTCTCCAGCGACGAGGAGCGCGAGCCCACCCCGGTCCTCGGCTCCGGGGCCGCCCCCGCGGGCCGCAGCCGAGCCACGGTCGGCAGGGTAAGGACGCTCGGCCGGGTCCACAAAGGCGGGCGTTGGGCGGCTGTCGCTCCCCGCGCGCTTGCAGCCCTCCCTCCCTGGCGCCCCCTCGGGCCTCCTCGGCGGCGGGGCTGTCCCCGCGCCTCCCTTGGAGGGAGGGAGGCCTCTGGGTTTGCAGGCGCTGGAAGGGGAGGGCGCTGGGGAGGAGAGCCCCGAAGTTGGGGACGTAGGGCTGGCGTCTTCGCGGTGCGCTCGGAGGCGGCGCGCGGGTGACCTGCTGCCCCTTGACCTGCGGCCGCCAGGAGTGCGTGCCCAGCCTGGCACTCTGGGGGTCAGCCCGCAACTGCTCTAGGTTACGTTGGAGCGTTTTCCCGCTTTCCTAACCGAAGGGACGAGTAACCCAGTCTCAGAGCGCTCCCTGGAGGGCAATTTGTGCATGCTGATGTCTTAACTAAAATTTGAAATACATTCCCGCCTTTTTATGTTTTTGTGTTTGGAGGGCTTTTTGAACCGTTTATGTTTTTCTTGTTTGTGTTACTCTTTTCCGCAATAGGCCATGTTTTGCCGGAGCGCCATTACTCAGTTAAAATGAGCGTTTGAAAGTACAGCATGACGTGGTTTTCATAGACGCTCAAATATTTGAAATGCTAGTTACCTAAGGGCTTGGACTCTTTTTTTTTTAACCCCCTTTTTGATCATTTTTACACAAGGAAGGGAAAGGCTTCAGAATCAGGAGAAATAGTTTCTCTTGATCTCGTGACATTGTGATAATGTCAGTATCGCAGTTTGGAATATTTAATCCCGGGTGAATCTTAGATTGGCTCCAGCAAATGCATATTTTGTTTGAGAATTGTTTGTTTTTTGTTCTGTGTGTTTAAAGTAATCTGATGTAAGGTACAATGAGTACTTTGTAAAACATGAAATATGGAGTCGGGAGTTGTTGCTACCGACTTCTAGTATAACTCAAAAACAAAGTACTTGATATTTTTAACTAAAGTTTTTAAAAACTTGTTTGATGTGCATTTTGGTCTACCCAGGTAGAAATGAAAGCTGTAATAGATGCATGTAAATTTAATTAAATCTTAGCCTGGACTTTAGAGAATTGAAAATCTTATGTCCTAAGTTGGTGCCTGGCACATAGTAGGGCCAAATAAATATTTTCTCAATAAATAAAAGACTACCTGCACCTTGTTTCTGATTTGTTTTTGTGGGTTTAAAGCAAGCCACTTGATATTTCTCCAATAACTGCCACTTTTGCATCCCTCTCCTCCTTGTGGACTTTGTCACCTAAGGAAATAAATTTGCTGAGTGCTGGAAACTTCATAAGTGGTTTAAAATTTGTTATCATTGTTTGCAGCAGATCACTGGACATTGGAGATTCATTGCACTTATGAACAGGGAACCTTTTTTTCAATTTCTCTGTAGTCTGCAAGGCTGTACAATGTGTGCTGATGGAAGCCTTTTTCTGTTCAGGAGCGTAACTGTTTACAAATATAAAAAAATTAAAGCCACTTGACTCCTCCATAATAAACAAATTTACTTTTTAAGTAAAACATATCCCTTACTTCTTTTTCCCTTGGTCCCCCTGGACAAAGAAAGTAATATTCAACTATTTCAGTAAAGATTTGGTTGAAAATGAAATATTTTCCATTTAAATTAGAACACTTGAAAAGAACAGATCTTCTGTAGAACTTTATATTGGTGTTTTGTGCCTATATTTTATTCTTGAGCCATAAAAGTATTTGGTTGTATGTTTACGAGGTGTGATAAAAAAATAGAATGTAAATTTTAAAATGTATTACAGTAACAAACACATTGTCATCAGTTCACCTCAAAATTATATCTCTCACTTTGAACATACTTATTCCATTGTTCTTGCCGCTTTATAGTTCTAGAAGTCCTGTTTCTTGAGTGTCTTTAGTTGCACTGTCATGGCTGCCTCAGTGGCCTGAATCCATTCAGGTCACACATTGCTTTTTAGTATGGCAATTTTTGTCAAGTAAAAACATGATGGTGTGTCCTCATCCACTGTACCACATCTGGCACCACTGCAACTTCTGGCTCATCCACAGTCAAAATGACCATGAGATGTAAATGTTTTGAATCCATTCAGGATGTCAGGACAGCCACGACAGCACAACTATAGACACTTACGAAAGAGGACTTCCAGAACTGCTTCAGAAAGCAGCAAGAACAGTGGGATAAGTGTGTTTGAAGTGAGGGAGAGTATTTTGAGGGGGATTAATGGCAATGTGTCTTTTACTGTAATAAATTTTTTTTAATGTAAACATTCACTTTTTTAATCATACCTTATGTAATAGGATTATTCATTCTTACATGTTTTGATGTAGATTCATTTTTGACAGAAACATCTTGGTTTTAATTGTGTTTCCTTCAGCAACTTTCTAAGAGGGTATGTCATAGTCTACCCTGTGTTCTCTGGGCTGTAAGAAGACCTGAGTGTAGAAATTTTTCATTTCAGTTCAATTATCCAACATTTTTAGTTTCTGCTATATGCTCTTAACTACTGGAGGTTGATTTCTACAGACCCTGCCCAGCACCATAATAATTTAATGGGCTCTTTTGTGTGATAATTGATTATATTTATTAATCTCAACAAATTTCCCATTATCCAAGATGTTCCGGACTTTGCAAATAAACTGAGTGAACCTACTATGATCAATGGCATGCTGAGCCCTTCATGTCTCATTTAATATTTTGATACATATGGAGAAAAACTATTTTATAGCCACAGATTTAAGTCTTCTCTACCTTGACTATTTACAATTCAAAAATGTGTACTCTTGGCTAGATGTTCAATGTTTTCAACAACTTGGAAACATTAATAGTGGTAGATGGTTAGTAGCGTTTTCTATTTCATGGCACATTAAGTAAAAGTGAGTTTAACTTTGGTGTTTGATAGACATTTTATGAGGCATAGGAAAAATGTCTTGAATTTACATGAAAAGAAGCTTATGGCATTTATAATAAAATTCTCTATGGAATGTTCCTTTTATGTATATAATATTTTCTGTTTTAGTTATTGTTAGCCCCATATACAATAACAGTATAGACTCATTTCTTAAAGAATATTTGTAATCTATGAGAAAGTCAAATTATGTTTGAAAGATGCAGATAAGGCAAATTTTTTAGCTGGTAAATTTTTGACATTTTTAAACAAACATTAATGTGGATTTGACCAAAGGCATAGCCTATACCTTCTATTTAAATATGGGTTTATGAGGAATATTTTTAATTAAAGGAGAAATTGTTTCATTTCAGCTATCACCGTTGTCTCTTAAATTCGTTTGGCATAATAAGACAAAAATGTTTTACATATTTAAATTTTGGTTTTGGATTTTAGTTTTCTTATTTCTAAGCTTTTTATTTTACGCATCTTGGTGATACCAGTATTTTTAGATGTTGAGATTATACAGATTGTCAACACAAAAATAAACATTTACAGAGTTGGCAATCTGCCCTTTCCTTGCAAGGTGCAAAACAGTGTAACTATTTGGAATCCAGTGGAGCATAACATTCTTGAATGGTCTGATCTGGTGGATTATGAATTCAGTTCTTAACAGGCAATATTTAAAGAAATGGAGCAAAATAGAAAAAGTATTCTAATGTTTAATGTTAATTGAATGATAAATTGTCATGCTTTACAGTAAGGTGTTAATTGTACAAACTTCTGAATCAGGGTTATAGGTTCACATCCCAGGTATGCCACTTACTGATCTTAAAAAGTGAACAGTTGCCAGCAGCTGCTCAGTTTTCATTTGGAAACTAGGAATAACCTAGTAGCTACTTAATTAGATTGAGGATTACAATAGGTTGCATTTGTGAAAGTGTCTAGTACTTTTTTGTTTTTATTTAATGCCAGAACAATACATTCTTAAGAATTGGATGAGGTGAGTTTGTAAAAGTGATGTGTACATAGTCTCTTCAGATGTTACTACATAGCATAGTATGCAGATTGCTTGAGTTGTATAACTTTGTGCTTCAGTTTTCGCTGTTGTAAAATGGAGATAAAGAGTAGCTCATAGGTGCTACACAGCTGTTGGATTTCAAAGTTGAAAAAATATTAGAGATCATCTGGTAGTTGGGAATAAACTGGAGAACAATGGCTGGCAAATAGTAGGTACTGAGTATTTTTTAATGGAACTAAGATTACATGATTTACTTGAACAAAGCTTTCTAGAGGTGGGAAACAAACACAACTAATTGTTCTTTCCTTATTGATACTGCTGGCTTGATAATTATGTAATGCCACACTGTCACTCAGTTTTTATAAAATTTGATATTTCATAAAATGACATTACTTTTTTGGGTCTTTTCTCCCTACAAATTACAAATAAAAGTCAAGTATCCTTGACTTTATTATGAGCCCCTGCTCTATTTGACTTATTCTAGTTTATTGACCTTATAAGATTTCTTGGTACAGCTGTAGTTTTTCATTGTTCTATAAAAGTATAAGTGTTGGTTTCCTGCTTTGATTTGATAAGCTTTTGTTATTGGTAAGAAATGCAGTTTAAGATAAGTGATTTCCCTCACCTGATGGCACTTTCTTTCATTCGTTTATTCATTCAACAACACGTCTACCAGGTGCCTATACCTGTAACAGGCACTCTATTTTAGGTGCTTGGGATACCAATATGAGTATGACAGGTCTGCTTTCTGCTACCTTCTTAAATGCTACATCCAAAATTACTTGAGATACACATTAAAGTACAGATTCTCAGGCCCAAGATTTAGGTTTTTTTAAAATAGAAGTAACTTTTCCGAAAATTTTGAGATTTTGATAACAAAACCAGATTTATGAACTCTTGCTCAAGGATTTCACCATCTGGAGAAGATAAAGCACTTACACAAATGACTAATAAACAGTAGGCTGAATGTGGTGAGTGCCAAAGAAAGATTCTTGAAAATTTCAGGTGGTTGCAACAAATTGAAATTCCTGGATGTTTCTTTGATAGTAATAGAGTTTGAACATTTTTCTGATGGGAGGGATTATCTGCAAGTAGTTTGTACTTGATTGATTTTCAGTAGCGTTTTTCTTTCTAAACTGTTCAAATGTTTTGGGAAATTCAGATATGTCACTTACATGGGATTAGGTCTGTTTGATTTAAAAAATATCTTCTCTCTAAAGAATAAAAGGCCTTGGTATATAGAACTTTTATACTCTCAGCAACTATCTTGAGAACGGTGTGGGCTGCTTCAAGATTTGAGACTGATGGTCCTTTGACAAGTGTAATATGTATAATAAAGCCTTCTGAAAGTACCATCACTATTAAAGATTTCTCTTAACTTGACATTCTTATTAGCAGCTATCTTTAAAAAGTAATTCCTCATAATATTTTCTTATGAAGTATTTCAAATTTTTATGTAGTTAAAAAAAAAGTTTTAATGCATGGCCAAATAATGCCTGTTCCCCCACCCCCCTCGGGATCATTGGAAATAAGCAGTCCATACAACTTTATGATTTTTGCCATTTTGCATAAAATACTTCTTGTATTGGCTCTTCTGCCTTGAATAGTAATTTGGGTCTAAATTGGCTTTGATATTTGTGGCCATTATTTAAACAGCCATTTATGTTCAGTTCTCTGAGGCTTTCTGGGATTACTGAGGCCTTTGTAGGGCTATTGCCACAGCCTAAAAGGTACCCATATTTTTGCTCCCTTCTCCAGTTTAACCTTGGAAATTTAGATAATTCTATTCTTCCCTGAAGATATTGCCATTGTTTCAAATTTCAAAAACTTCCATTGTAATTTCTCTCAAAGCTTACTCCATGTTCTTTCAACTGTAGTAGTGTCTTTTCTTATCAGCGTTCAACCAATCTGAAAATATTAAACGAAAAATTCCAGAAATAAACAAGTAGTGGGTTTTGAATTATGTAGTGTTTCAAGTGACACAATGAAATCTTGGTGCTGTCCAGCTCCGTCCCACCCAGTACATGAATCATTTTTTTTGTTTAGTATATCCACACTGTACATATAATAAAATCATTAAGACATTTAGAGAGAGACCACATTCATGTAACTGTTACCTCTGTATATTGTTACAGGTGTTCTGTTTTGTAATTAGTTATTGTTACTCTCTTACTGTGCCCAATGTATAAATGAAACTATCGTAGGAATGTATGTATAGGGAAAAAAATACGGTGTTCAGTATTACCTAGTTTTATGCTTCCACGGGGGGGGGGGGGGGAGCTTAGGACATATACCCCCTCAGTTAATTGGAGACTATGTATTCTTAATGAAAAAGGTCATTGAAACTAAGTGTGGCAACAAAGCTGTATCAGAGGTGATATGTCTTTCTTCATGGTCAAAAAATGGCTACCAAAGCCATTACATTATGAGAAGAGTACACTTCAGCTTCTTAAATTCTATTTACTTAAAGAAAATTATTTTTATATATATCTAAGCATAAACTTTTATGGTAAAGTCTTAAACTCTTAGCTTAATTTAAACTTAAATGTTATTAAAAGAGGGCACTCACTAGTAAACTATTTATAGTTATATGGATGAAAGCATTTATATTCAGTCTATGTGCTCATTTGAAGTTTTTGGTTTTTTTTAAAGATTTATTTTATTGATTCTTGACAGAGAGAAACAGATACAGAGAGAGATAGAGGGGGAGGGCCCAGAGCAGTCTCCATAGTTGACATTAGTTTTCCATACAGTTTCACTCCACAGGTGGGCACGGGGCTGCGCAGGGCAGGAACTGGCCCGGGAGCCTCTCACATAGGTCCCGGCAAGAACTGAACTGGGGGCACACCCCAGTCCAGCATGTGAGTCCGCATGGGCCGGGGCCGGGATTCGATCCTCGGTCCTCAGGGCTTCAAAGCGAGTGCTTTACCCGCTGAGCCATCCCAGCTTTCCCACATTTGAAGTTTTTATGCCATCATCACCTCTTAGGTTAGCCAAAACTATTTTAACAGTAATGGCCTTAAGATTTGAGTTATTCTTTTGGCTTTAGGTTTGTGTAATTATGACCAAACTTAGAGAACATTTCCAGTGAATTGATTTTAATTTAATCAAATTGCCAAGGCTTAACTACAAATCAACTTGATGGTGGATTTGCATGTTTATTGTAATACAGTGTTATTTATAGTAAATTAACATTAATTCATGTGGAAATGATAACTTGACTTTATTTACAGAAAGCCACAAAGAAAACTGATAAACCTAGACCAGAAGATAAAGATGATGTAGATGTAACAGAACTCACTAATGAAGACCTTCTGGATCAGCTTGTGAAATATGGAGTGAATCCAGGTCCTATTGTGGGTAAGCTGATAAAATTTCAAATACCTTTTCTATGAAGCAGTACCCCAACTTGTTTTTCCTTCTTGTCTAGCAGTTAAGTTTGGGTTCTAAGGGCCAGGCTCTCATTAATCATTATATGACCAGCACCTTAGTTTCCTTAACTATAAATGAGCAAAATAAAATGAGAGAATTGAACTAGATAATCTTGAAGATTACCTCTGTTGTCAAGATGGCTTTATATGGTGGTCATACATATCACCTGTTGAGACACATGGGTTTTATATGTGCATTGAGGAAAATGAGTTAACACAGTTGGCCAAATTCATATCAGTAAGTTAGTGACAGACTTGTTAATATAGCTCAAATTACTCATTTCCCAGCATAGTACCCATTTTCAGTCTTGCTTTGATAAGAATTAAAAAATGGTACCCTAAAGAAAAACTAAAAATAAATCTTGGAACTAAATACACTATATTTCCATTATTTGGTTAATTTTTGTGATTTTACAAGACTGATTATGTCTTAATTTTTGGAGGGTGTTGGCAATAACCTCAAGGTGAGGAGGGTCAGTGTGTTTTGTTGTTGTTGTTGTTTTAAGGTTTATTTTTATTGTTTTTGACAGAGACAGAGAGAGGGGGAGGGCCCAGAGCAGTCTCCATAGTTGTATGTCATCAGTTTTCGACATGGTTTTGTTCCACACAGGTGGGCAGGGGCTGCGCAGGGCAGGAACTGGGCTGGGGGCTTCCCACATGGGAGGCACCTTGAGCCAGGGACCAAACCAGTCAGCGATTACCGAACTGGGGGCCTCCCACATGGGAAGCACACCCATGTGAGTCCACATGAGCCGGAGCTGGGATTCAATCCTCAGTCCCCAGGGCTGCAAAGCAAGCGCTCAACCAGCTGAGCCATCCCAGCTTCCCTGGGTCAGTGTATTTCGATCTTCTAAGTTCTGTAAAAGTTTGAACACTAGCGATTTGTGAGTCTTTTTTTCTGCAGGTGTTGCAAAGAAGGACTTGCAATGTTGTCTAAATTCTTTTTATTTAAAACACTGTTTCTAAATAGATGAGACTAAGCCTAGTAATATAATTACCAGCTACCCTTTTAAAATTCCATTTATAATTTCGAAAGGGAGATGCTGGAAAATGTGTATACTATCAACATACATTAAATTACATGTTGGTATACCAGTTACTCATTTTTCCTCCAGCTATATTGAGGTATGATTGACAAACAAGGTTGTATATATTTAAGGTGTGTAACTTGATGTTTTGATATTCATAAACATTGTGAAATGATCACCTTAATCAAGCTAAGTAACATATCCATCACCTAACAGTTTTCTTTTGTGTATGTGGTGAGAGCACTTGAGCTCTACCTTAGAAAATTTTAAGTACATAATACAAATTTGTTAACTGTGACCCATTTTTTATATCAGATTTCTGGAACTTACTCATCTTGCGTAACTTAACTTTTTTTTTCTTTGAAGATTTATTTTACTGTTTTTGACAGAGAGACAGAGAGCAGGGGGAGGAACCACAGCAGTCCATAGTTGTACATCATCAGTTTTCTACATGGTTTCATTCCACACAGGTGGCCAGGGGCTGTGCAGGATGGGAGCTGGGCTGGGGGCCTCCTGCATGGGAGGCACACCTCCTCGAGCCAGGGCTCGAACTAGGGGGCAAGAACTGAACTGGGGGCCTCCTGCATGGGAAGCATGCCCCAGTTCAGCACATGGTCCACGTAGGCTGGGGCCGGGATTTGATCCTCGGTCCCCTGGGCTGTAAAACAAGCACTTAGCCCGCTGAGCCATCCCGGCTTCCCCTCCATAACTTAATTTTATACCCACTGACCAACATCATGTCAGATATATTTAAATTTTTTTAAATGTGATTTATAGCAGTGGTCTCCAACCTCTTTAACACCATGGTCAGGTTTTATAAAAGACAGTTTTTCCACTGGTGGGGGTTGAGGAATGGGGGGTGGTCTCAGAATGATTCAAATGCCAGCTATAGCTTAACTGTCGTCACTCAGAGGGTTTTAATGTGAGTCTGCAAGCAGTTGATTTATGATGGTCTCTGTGCAGTCAAACCCCTTTGCTAACGGTAATCTGTATGTGCAGCCGCTCCCCAGCACTAGCATCACCACCCCAGCTCCACCTCAGATCATTAGGCTTTAGATTCTTCTCCCCAGCTGTTCACAATAGGGTTTGTGCTCCTATGAGAATCTAATGCCCCCCTGATCTGACAGGAGGCGGTGCTCAGGCGGTAGTGAGCTGGCAATGGGAAGTGGCTGTAAATACAGGTAAGGCTTGGCTTGCTCACTGCTCACCTCCTGCGTGGCCCAGTTCCTAACAGGATTGGAGTCCCCTAATTTATAGGACTGTTTTCATAACAGAATGGCTATTTATAGGCATATTAATCCTTAGAGTTATCGGGTTTTGATCATAGTAATTTAGAGGAGTACAATCTGTTAACAAAAACAAGTACTTTTATATCATACTGGAGAGAATATACGAAGTCCAAAACTTTCAGTTAAAAATACTCTGTTGAATGTGGCTTTTCAGTAAATGATCTAGTTAGACCTGTATCAGTCTACTATGTATTCAATGCTATGAAAGAAACATTGTTGTAATTATGTATTAAAATACCAGAAAAAGGGGATGCCAGTATAACGTAGTGGTTGAGCGATTGCCTCATAAGTGCAAGGTCCAGGTTTGGATTCCTGGCCCTGGCCCATGCAAATCCCATATGCCAAACTGTGGCACAAGTAGTAACCGCTGAGATGGCTCATCAGGGAAGGTTCTTGCCTCCCATGCAGGAGGCCCCGGGTTCGGTTCCCACCCCCGCTGCAAGGCCCCACAACTAATTATGTACAACTATGGAGACTGCTCTACCCTCCGCACCCAGCAACAATAAAATCTTAAAAATACCAGGAAAACACCCATGTATGAAAGAATTTCTTATGTAGTATTTTTAAACACTTTAAAAAGGAAAAAATAAAGTAGCATTTTAATGTTGCTAAGAATAATGTCTGAGTTGGATCTTAAATTTAAGGTGATACAAATACTAAAGCATAAAGCTACTTCTGCCTTAATACAGGAACGACCAGGAAGCTATATGAGAAAAAGCTGTTGAAACTGAGGGAACAAGGAACAGAATCAAGATCTTCTACTCCTTTGCCAACAGTTTCTTCTTTAGCAGAAAACACAAGGCAGAATGGAAATAATGACTCTGACAGATACAGTGACAATGAGGAAGGTAAATTTTTTAAATGATGTTAATTAAATATGTGGTTTTTCTTCATACTCATAGTAACCATGAAGATAAAATTTTGTTCATACCATTAGAGTAATCCTCCAAATAATTTGATTTAAATACCTTTTTTTGAGAATACTAAGAAACAAAAGCATAAATGTCTCATTTTCTGTTACCTAAAATTACCAAGTATCTTTATCTTTTTTTTCTTCAAATCTCATTTTCTAAAGGAATAAAGTATTACAAATAAAAACCAAATTCCCCCATATAACCCTGTGCCAAGTATCATCTCCATAGAAGCAACAACTATCATTAATTTGATACTTATTTTTCCAGTCCATTTTAGAATACTTTTTACATGCATTTATCTATACATGTTACTATTTTGCACTTTAAAAGATCTATATAAATGATTTGCTAAATCTTGTCATTTTTATTTAATGTTATATTAAGATCTCATTGATTTATTACATATCTGTTTTATTCCTTATAATTAATATATAGCAGTAGTATTTACATATGACATATTTTCTCTGCTCTCCACTGATGGGCATTTAAATTTATAATTTTTGCTCTGATCTGATTTCAGTGCAACTTTAGAGCAAATACTCTGACATTTTTTAATGGACTATTTTAAGAAAATTTGACTGTGATATTTAAATATTTTTGAAAATAGTACAAGAAAAAAAAATGACCTTTTAAATTTTATTGTAAGAAAAAGTTGATATTTATAAATGTTTAATTCATATGAAATGTTTGTTAATTTCATTATTTAATTTGACCCAGATTGCTTGTATCTCCATAATCATTGCCTGCCAGGGTACAGTCAATCAAATTGCTTTTTCAGAATATGAAATATAGTCTTTTTCCTTCAACAGCACTATGTTAGCAAGGAGGCAAATAATAAAATCAGCTTAAACACAAGTAATGCTTAAACTTCCTGCCTCTTTTGCCTCTACAGGAAAGAAGAAAGAACACAAGAAAGCGAAGTCCACTAGGGATTTTGTTCCTTTTTCTGAACTTCCAACTACTCCCTCTGGTGGATTTTTTCAGGGTATTTCTTTTCCTGAAATCTCCCCCTGTCCTTTGGGCAGGACTGAACTACAGGCAGCTAAGAAAGTACATACTTCTAAGGGAGATCCACCTAGGGGGCCTCTTATTGCCACAGCCTTGCCTGGCAGGGATCAGATGCAGAAGTTAGCCTCTGGAGGAGATTTGTTTATTTCCTCCAAGTCTAGCCATGATAGACGTTTAGAGAAAAGTTCTTCGAGATCTTCTCAGCATGAACTCACTGCCATGTTGGTCTCTGCTGCAGCTTCTCCTTCAGTGATTAAAGAAACCACCACCTCTTGCTATAAAGACATAGTAGAAAATATTTACTCTGGAGAGAAAAGTGGAATTCAACCATTATGTACTGAGAGGTTCCATGGTTCAGATCAGTTGACTCTCTCCAGTGAAAGGGAAACACTAAGAGGGTCTGAGAGATCACAAGTTATTTCTCCACCACTTGCTCAGGCAATCAGGGAGTATGTCAATTCTCTGTTGGTCCAGGGTGGGGTAAGTAGTTTGCCTGGGGTTTCTAACTCTACACCCCCACTGAATGTAGAAAACATACGGAAGAGAATTGATCAATCTGATTTTCAAGAAACTAAATCCCCATCACCTCCACGAAAATTCCCTAGACTCAGTAAAAAGTCAGTGGAGGAAAAGGATTCAGGTTCCTTTGTAGCATTTCAAAATACATGTGGATCTGAATTGATGTCTTTTGCCAAAACTGTTGTCTCTAATTCCCTTGCTACCTTAGGCATTGAAGTGTCTAAGCAATCACAGCATGATAAGCTAGATACCGCGGAACTGTCTTTTCCTTTCCATGAATCTATTTTAAAAGTAATTAAAGAGGAGTGGCAGCAAATTGACAGTCAACTGCCTTCACTGGCATGCAAGTATCCAGTTTCTTCTCAAGAGGCAACACAGATAGTATCAGTTCCAAAAGTAGATGATGAAATCCTGGGGTTGATTTCTGAAGCCAGTCCACCAGCAGGTCTCCAGGCTGCTTCCACTGATAAGCAGTTGGACTTAGCGCTCTGTAGAGTGTATGAAGCTGCAGCATCAGCATTGCAGATTGCAACACATACTGCCTTTGTAGCTCGGGCTGTGCAGGCAGATATCAGTCAGGCTGCACACGTTCTTAGCTCAGATCCTAGTCATGTGCACCAGGCACTTGAGATCCTGAGCAAAACACATGATGCAGCCTCATTTCTTTGTGAAGCTGCATTTGATGAAGTAAAAGTGGCTGCCCATACTATGGGCTCTTCCACTTTAGGTCGTCGTCATCTCTGGCTGAAGGACTGCAAAATTAACCCAGCTTCTAAGAACAAGCTGGCTGTTACTCCCTTTAAAGGTGGAACGTTATTTGGTGGAGAAGTAACCAAAGTAGTTAAAAAGCGTGGGAATAAACACTAATAATGCAACTTACTCCCTTTAAATGTGGAATGTTATACAAAGTAGTTAAAAAGCGTGGACATCAAAACTAATAATATTAAAAATAAAGATGTCTATTTTATCTTTGATATGGGGAACTTAGCAGATTTTCTAGGCATGTGAAGTACATTTCTTCCCAAATTTTTTCTTGAAGTCTTTTTAGTCTCTAGGTTGGGCTTCTATCCATCAAATTACAGTTTAAAAGTAATTGCCCACATAGAACTACCCTTTGTTTTTTTCTTTTTAAGTTGCACAGATGGTAAGCTTGATACAAACAATTGAAAGCTTTCTGGATCACATTTTTATCTCAAATATATGGTTCACTCTTTCATGTAAGAATTTACAACTCTTCAAAACTAAGAAAATACCATTACCGGTAACTAGATTTTAAGTAGTCTTCACTGGTCTAAATATCTTTTTACTTTTCAGAACTTCTCTACATTTTTTCTTTTCTCATTTTTGTTTGTTTTTTACTTATGTCTACAGTATCACTCATAATGTTCTAGAATCATTGCAACTCAAAGTGCCAGTGTACAAACTGACTGATAAGATACACCAACAATTTTAATCTAGAGACCCTTTGTAGATCAATGGCAGGGTTTATTTTTGTGCTAAGATATTATTGATAGAGAAAACTGCTGATTTGTATTCTGTTTTAAGTGTCTCATTTCTTCATAGATTGGGAGTAAGCAATTTGTGGACCACACTTAGAGGAAATACTGCTTTAGACCCTTATGTTCTAGGATAGTGCGTTCTCACCACTAGTTTGTCAAATGACCTAGACACTATTAGATGGGGCTAGTTTTTTTTAAGTAATACTTTCAAGGTATGTTATTCATAGGCATAGTCTAAATTCTAAAAGATTTAATCTAGTTTTTTCTAAAGTCGTAAGAAACCATACTATATCCCAGTGTCTGTGTGTCTATATAAAACAGTATATTATCCTATGTTTTCATTCCTATGATTGTAAGATGAGAGGGTCTAACTGTAGAGTCATTTGATAAATTATGTATTTTTATGAAAAGAAGTAGTTATTAAGTATTATATAAGCAAAACATGCTCCCTTGGTACTTCTAGCCATATTAGACTATATATGTCCATCTTTGCAGCTTTCTGGGAGTAATTTTATTTGTTATTTGTCTTGTGAAATGTACATGTATACATGTACCCATTAAGTGCTATGTGGTTTTAAAATGTATTACTGTAGAATGCTTCTGCAAATTCAATAAAGTTGTTAAATTTGAACAGTTTTGTGTGGTCTCCAAAAACATGTTGTATGTGTGTTTTATTCCTGGAGTTGCAACAAGTTAGATCAAGCTTGTCCAACCCGCAGCGTGTAGGCTGCGTGCGGCCCAGGACAGCTTTGACTGTGGCCCAACACAAATTCGTAAACTTCCTTAAAACACTGAGATTTTTCTTTTGTTTTTTGTTTCTCTTTTTTTTTAGTTCATCAGCTATTGTTAGAGTACTTTAGTGTATCTTATGTGTGGTCCAAGTCAGTTCTTCCGATGTGGCCCAGGGAACCCAAAAGATTGGACACCCCTGAGTTAGATATTTGTGGATGAGCATCCCTTTGTCATTTCATCATTGAAACTCACTTGACATTTCAATGGTATAGTTGAAAATATTGTTTTACTCTCTTTGAGCACCATGTTTTTATTGGCTATTGGACTTTTACAATTTTAAGAGGAATTAACCTGTAACCAGATACCTTACTTGTTTAGATTTATGTTCAGCTAGTATTGAGTTCTTTCTAATTCTTAGATTCTGGATTAACAAAGCTGAAGATTTTATAATGCTAAGGATTGTCCCAAACAAAGATACATCGATAGATTTATTAATAAAAGCATTTGGTGGGGGAGGGGTGATATCTTAATCCTAAATGAAGAATAAACTATTTGAACCACGGTTCATTTTGAGGAAGCTTTCAAGTAAATTCTGGACTGACCAGTACTAGAGTAGATAGCAAGACTCATGACTGTTTTGACTACTTTTTAGTACAACTGCATTGAGTTCATCATGCAAAGCAGCTTTTGTTTTAAGAATTGACTCCATATATGTCTCTAATAAAGTAATTGGAAACTTTAGTGACATATTTTAGAAGTAACAACTGACATTTTTTGCTATGACAATAGCCACAAAAATGTGGACGGTAACTAAAATTTATATCAGCCTTTTAACATATCCATCGCTTCAAATGGTGATAAAATCCAGGCTAGAGGAATGACATTTAAACCTATAAAAAGATACATTTTTACCAACCAGTGTCCGATAAATTTTAACAATTAAGAAAAGTATTTTTAAATAGGTTAACCATCATGGTACTATGCTAAACTATATATGCACTAACTTCTCTTTCAAAAACGTTATCTTGTATTATGGGGAGGAGGAGAAGTAGCCTGTGATTTGTGTTTTTCTGCCAACAAGATTCTTCCTTACCTCCTCAACTGTACCAGGGTTTTATATAATCACATCAAAAAAGGGAGGAGAGACATTAGTACTTACATGTTAATGTCATTGCACTAACATTGTTATAAGCTTGGTATCATAGGTTTTTGGGTTTTGTTTTTTTGCATAAAATTATACCTTTTTCCTTTTTGTAGTCTAAATTTTAATATAATAACAAATCTTTGCACTGTATGGACCAAACAGTGGTGATAACTATATTTTCATGTTCTTTTTCCACACCGAAATTGTTTTTTGTGAAAGTTTGAATTTATGTTTTGGGCTATTAGTCCCAGAAAATGGAAGGGAGAATAAATAGGAAGTAGTGATCATATTGAGTCGGGGAGATAAACAAATGGAATAAAATAAGAATGGAATAGAAAAATTGTGAAGATAAATTATAGTTAAATCGTTTTGGTCTGTTGAGGTAATACCAATAGACAACCTTGATTATAGTTTATTGTATGTTTCAAAGAGTAATGGTTTCTCCGATGTTATTTGCAGACTCTAAAATAGAGCTCAAGCTTGAGAAGAGAGAACCACTAAAGGGCAGAGCAAAGACTCCAGTAACACTGAAGCAAAGAAGAGTTGAGCAAAATCAGGTATCTTTAGTTTTATGATCATTGTATTTAGGTGTATGTAATCTCCAGACAACACTAATTTGCCTGTGTCCTAGCCTTTGGTTAATAGTTGACACCTAGATTTCAGTGCACTCAGTAAAATGTTTATTTCATTCTTCATTAAGTGGCATTAGAAATCTAAACTTCGTGTTTTTTTGTCAGTAGTGTAGCCTGTCCTTTACTGCAAACATTTATTGACAAATGTCTCATTTGTTTTGATTCTGTGCTAAGCATGGTTCAAAGCCAGTCATGCTGCTTTTTAAGAAATTTTTTTTAAATTTTTTAATTACAGTTGATAATTAGTATTATATTAGTTGCAGGTGTATAGCATAATGGTTAGACATTTATATAATTTACAGAGTTATCCCCCTGATTAGTGTAGTGCTCACCTGGCACCATACATAGTTATTACAATATTATTGACTATATCTCTATGTAATGCTTTATATCCTGTGACTGTTTTGTAACTACCTATTTGTACTTAATCCCTTCACGTTTTTTGCCCAGCCACCAACCCCCTCTCATCTGGTAACCATGAATTTGTTCTGTGTATCCATGAGTCTGTTTCTGTTTGTTTATTTTGTTCTTTAAGTTACTTGTATAAATGAAATCATATGGTATTTATCTTTCTAAGAAATATTTTAAAAGGTAGAAATACCTAAGAAATTCTCATATATATATATTTTGTTTGTTTTTTGTTTTTTGACAGAGAGAGTGAGAGTGAGAGAGAGAGAGATACAGAGATACAGAGACAGAGAGAACTGAACTGGGGGCACTCCCCAGTTCAGCACATGGGTCCACACGGGCCAGGGCCAGGATTCGATCCTCGGTCCCCAGCGCTGCAAAGTGAGCGCTTAACCTACTGAGCCATCCCGGCTTCCCCTCCATATATATTTTTAAAGACAGGGGAAGAGTGTCATATTTGTGTCTTTCTCTGTAGATTTCTGATTTTGCTTTTATACTTTTGCCTACCTTCTGTGACTTTTCCCTCAACTGTAGAGCTAGTCTCATCCTAAGACCACACTGTTTTCTTTTCCTTATTCTATATGAAAATTTGCCTTTTTTTTACTGTGGGTGAGGAAAGACGCAGTTAATACAGAAACTAGGAAAATCTGGTGAAGGACACTGAACTAGATAAGCATGGAAAATTTTGGCCCAGAATATGAAGGCAAGACAGTACTAGCAAGAATGTGTCTGGTCAGATAATGGGTTAAAAGGAGGGAGAAAGGATGGTATTAAAAGTGGTTTAAGAGGTAATTAGTTGGGGGATCTAAATTGAGGGATAGGAAAAATATTCAAAGGAGAGAATAGATTTAGGAGATGACAGGCAGAATTAGACAAAGGCCTTATTGTATAAAATTTTAAAAGTTAGGAAAGTGGAGGGAAGAGTTTAGTGACTCCAGTCACAGAGCCTCAACAGTTGTCAAACATTTTACCAGTTTTATTTCATCTTCATCCATACCCTCTAGCTTTTTAAATTCCTTTTAATTTTATTGTTTGGCTTTTTGCTAAGAGTATATGAAACTTAAATCTGACATATTTCACACATTAAAATGTCAGTATTTCAATATGTATCTAAAAGATAGGTGCTATTTGTATATACATACAATGCCACTGTCACACCTAATAAAATTAATTTTTCATATCTAATCTGTGTTCAAATTCTTCCAGTTTCAGAAATGTCTTTTATTATTAAATCATTCAAATCAGGATCCAAGCCTTACATATTATTTGTTTTATATGTTTGGTTTTATCTTTTAACTCTGTAGCTATTTCTGCTCTAATGGTTTGCTCTCATTCCATTTCTTTGGTGAAAAAGACAGGTTAGTTCACTACAGAATTTCCCACATTCTGGATTTGGCAGATTGCTTCTTCAAGTCATTTAATTTGCTCTTCTATACTGTGTATTTCCTGTAGTGTGGGAAGATGGAAATGTTTTGTATCTTCTGTGCTATATGGTAGCCACTAGCCACATGTGGCTGAAAAACTGAAATTTAAATTTTATTTAACCTAAATTGCCACATGTGGCTAGTAACTACATACCATATTGGACTGCACAGATTAGAGGGTTGGTTAGGTTCAGGTTCAGTGTCTTTGACAAGGATAGTTCATTGTGTTGTGGCCTTAGTATTGCATCATTTTAGGAGGCTCATGACATCCTTTTGGTGATTCTAAAATTAATTAGTATGGGTTCAGATGTTGAAAGCCTAATTCATTCATTATAGTTTTACATCACCCTTTCATTTAATGGTTATGACAGCCACTTAGATTATTACTTGTATCTATTTAATTTGAGATTATAAGATGGTGATTTTTCTCATTTCCTCATTCCTTCACATCTCTAACTGAAATTTTTTTTTTTCATAGATTTATTGTTTTTGACAGAGACAGAGACAGAATGGGGAGGGTCCAGAGCAGTCTCAACAGTTGTGCATCATTAGTTTTCAACATGGTTTCATTCCATATAGGTGGGCGGGGAGCTGCAGAGGGCGGGGACAGGTTGGGGGCCTCCCCCATGGGTGGCACACCCCAGTTCAGGATATGCCGTAAGGTGACCAGACGTCCCGCTTTTTAACAATTTGTCCCGCGTCGTTTTAAAAAAAGTCCCAATTTTTGGAAAGAATGCATGACAAGCTAGGGAACGGCGGGAGATAGACCAAATTTTTAATCAAGAACCCCCTCCTCCCTCCCCGGTCAGTGGTGTCCCGCTTTACCAATGTTAAAATCTGGTCACCTTATATGGGTCCACATGGGCCAGGACTAGGATTTTATCCTTGGTCCCCAAGGCTGACTGCAAAGTAAGTGCTTAACCCTCTGAGCCATCCTGGCTTCCCCTGTAATTTTTTTATAAAGAATTCTCCTTTGTGAATTGCTTAATTACGTTGATATTCATACAGGAGAACTAGGATAATGCTTCTTGCCTTTTATTTGTCACTTTTCAAATTAAAGTGCCCTAGTCACTGCAGGGTGGTCAATAAAAATTTTTTACTGATTTGGTTTTTATGTATTTGATTCATGATCAATTGCAGTCATTCTTTTTTCTTGTCCAAATTGTGCCATCTTTAGTCAATGGGAATCACTGAGTTGATTCCTATATTCTTTTGTTGACCCTGTTTGTCTTTCCTGTTATTGGCATAATAAGATGACCCATGATCATGTACATTTCCTACATGTGCTATCATGTCAGCCATTTTTTAAAAGGACTCTAATTCTGTTAATAGAACTATTTTAATATTAATATTATTTGGTGGCTTATCTATAATTCTGGATGCTAGGGGTTCATTCCTACTGGATTGTCATTGCATTGAGGTCTTTTCAGTAGGTAGAGCTTGGAGTACAGTATACTTATTTATTAGAAAAAGAAAATACATCATGAATTCATCAAATTTATAAATGCAATCTTAATTTTTGTGTTGTATCACTTTTATACTGAGTTATCTTACAATCACTTGAAATAATTTTTTCTTTCATATTTTTTTTACTGAGGATACATGTGGTTTTATTTAGGCAAAGCAGAGTCAGAAATCTGGCTTCTAGCTTTGTTTCTTCGATCCACAACTAATCATTTTTTATTTTTAAGATTTATTTTATTGTTTTGACACAGAGAGTGAGAAAGACAGAGAGAAGAGGGAGGGCCCAGAGCAGTCTCCATAGCTGCACATCATTAGTTTTCAACAGTTTCATTCTACACAAGTGGCCTCAGGTCTGCGCAGGGTGGGAACTGGCCGGGGGCCTCCCTTGTGGAAGGCATACCCCTGCAAGTCGGAAGCCTCCCACAAGGGAAGCTCTTCCTAGTACAGCATTTGGGTCCACATGGACCTGGGCTGTGACTCATTCGTGGACCTTGGGGTTGTAAGGCAGTTGCTCAACCCACCGAGCTATCTCAGCATCCCCAACAACTAATCATTTTTATTAAGTTTTGGTTTATATTTTGTTTCTTTTTGAAAATATAAGTAAATATATAGATTTATGTATTATTTGTTCTCCCATCCTTACATAAAAGGTAGTGTACTTTGCACATTTCTATCTTTCTGTTTTCTTTTGTTTTTAAGACTTATTGTTTGAGCAAAGGTGAAAGAGAGAGGAGGGGAGGGAGGGCCCAGAGCAGTCTCCATAGTTGTACATCATTAGTTGTGACATGGTTTCATTCTACACAAGTGAATGTGGGTCCACACAGGGTGGGAACCAAGCTGGGGCCTCTCACATGGGAGGCAAGAACGTCTGCTGCCATCCCAGTACCGTAGTTATGAGTTGTGATCCAGTTCATCAAATAGGTTTGCATGGGCTGGTATTCAATCCCTAGACCTTGTATTTGCAAGGCAAACACTCAACCTGTTGAACTATCTTTCTGTTTTTATCTAAACACATATCCTGGATTTTATTCCATGTCAGGATATAGCAAAGCCATCTTGCTCTTTGCTTTGTACCACTGCATGATACCACATTCTATGGATATACTGTAAATTTATTCAGCCACTTTTATTTTAGTGAATATTTGGATTGTTTTCAGTTATATCCTATTTTGAATAATGCAAAGATGAACTAACAAATAGCTTTCTACATATATCGTTGTAATATTTTAGCCAGTTTATCTTTGGGAAGTCGAGAAGTGAAAATGCTGAGTAATTTTACTAGATGTTCCAAATTCCCCTGAATAATAGTTGAAATATTTTCTATTGCACCAGTAATGTACAAGTATGAGTACCTGTCTCTAATGGAGTAATATGTCCCTGCTTTAAAAAAAATTAATATGACTAGCCATAGTGGTCATGTTTTACCTAACTTGATAGCTCTTTAGAGTAAGGTGGCTTTTAATTAACCTGTTTCTTTTTATGACCTAGTTTTGTGTAAATTTTTTGTTTATAGCTTGTATTTATACTCCCTAGGATTTATAGCCTCCTTTAATAGCTCAGCTTCTGCTTTGTCATGTGCCTCAACTGCCTGTTGTCTTCTGAATAACTTTACCTGATGGCTTATCAAAAGGCACTGTGAGAAGTCTTTTGTTTCTCATCCCCTGTTGTCTCTGTGATAAATTTAGGACTTTTATAGAAGATCTTGCTCAAAATAGCTGACACTCCAATTCTTATTTTGTCCACAGAGCATACAGCAATCATATTAACTACTAATTTTACATAGCAGTGAGTTTTTTTAATCAGTAGTTGTTTGGTCCTTTATAACTTTGAATTATAATTTTATTTATATTTTCTTCTGTTATTCGGAATATCTTTTCTGGTGGTATAAAGGGTTGTCAATTTTCTGTGAAGATGATTAATTCTAAATTAGGTAATGGTAGATAAAGAACTCATAAAATTGGTTGATAGTCCTCAACTAAAGAATTTAATAAACCTGAACAAAAGAAAGTATAAATGACTGATAGGGAAAAGTGTCCTTTCCACCCCTGTTCTTAGCTATTCCTATAGATAACCAATGAGTTTCTTGTGTTCCGTGGAAGAAGAAAAAGAATCATTAAATGGAACTTGGCCTTTTTTTATTAACCGTACAACAGATGTTTGATAAAAATTTTTGGTAAAGAGATTATTTCAGTTATATATTCAAAATAACCTGTAACATGAAAAGTCCTGGAATTTAGTAAATAACCAATTTTAAGGGAAAAGGATGTCTTTCTACCTCTACTACCCTACCTTTGTGGATGAAAATTAAAATATCTGATCATCAGTTGCATAACTGCTAACGTTAGACCTTTCAAGCAATGTAGGTTTTAATTTTTGAAGAGTTTTAAAATACTGAATACACACTGATAATACTAGATAGACTCAAACTAAAATATTTTTTAAGTATTTCTAATTTTTATTGATAATGAGCAATTGAGTGATAAAGAAGAAGCAGTGTTGAAAATAGTTTAAAATAAATACTTGGCTTTGAGATGCATCATAAGTCAGTTATATTATCTTAAACCAGTTGTTGTCAACCCTGGCTGCACATTAGAATTCCCTCAGGAGCTATAAAAATTTATTATGCCCAAGCCCTTCCAGATTCTGATGTGATTGGTCTAAGGCAGGGCTAGGGGCATTTGATTTTTTTAAAAGCTCCCCAAATGCTTATTGTGCTGCCGGGATTGACATTAGAACTTTTGTTTCCTTTTATTCAAATAATCAGGAATTTACTAAGCACTGTATATGTAATTAATTCACAGATTTGTCTTTTAACTAACATTAAGTTGGCATTCAGCAAATATTTCCTAATTAATATCAGGAAAAGGAACCCAGAAATTCAGATTGTGAGGCATAGAGAAACTTAACTACACAATCAGTTCTATGAGTCTATGTCTGTACGCTGTGGGGTTTTGCTAGCAATACTTTCAGTCACATAAGCCATACTTACTGGATGACTGCTTTTGTCCAGGATAAGAATAAAATAAATACCTTTAAAATTAATAGACACTGACTTGGATATAAAAACATTTGTCATCTAGATAAAATACTAGCTTGAAAGCAAAACTGACAATAAAAGCACACTATTATACTACTAATCATTGATGACTGTTTTCTAGTGAAAAGAATTTAAAGGTATCATCTGGGAATAGTGGCTTCAAAGTTGAATAACTTGCTACATGGGATGCACCATCTCAGGCCCCACCCTAGAAGGTCTGCTGCATCAGAATCTGCACTGTAACAAGCTCCAGATGACTGATGCAGAAATTTGTTTGAAAAAACTAGTCTTGTGGTTTTCAAGCTGTTATATACAGACTGCTAACATTTTTTTTTTAATATCTTTTTATATTTATAGAGAGTAATTATTTTATCTTCAGTGCATATTTATTTCTATTTTACTTTTGACAGATAGAGAGAGAGACGGAGACAGAGACAGCTAGAGAACCGAACTGTGGGAACTCCCCAGTTCAGCATGTGGGTCCTGCCTGGGCCGGAGCCGGGATTCGATCCTCGGTCCTCGTGGCCTCAAAGCGAGCGCTCAACCCGCTGAGCCGTCCCGGCTTTCCCCTGCTAACATTTTTTTAATGAAGAAAGATTACTTGGCTTTTTAGGAAGAAATGAATCTGGGACTGGAAGGTGACAGTGGCTGGTCACTATTACTTTTCTGTAGTGAGGAGTGGGTAGCACTGAACTTTGGCAGTGATACTTTAGGCTTGTTCATGAAAGAGGTGACCACTAGGTTTTTGTCGCTGCTCAATTGTAAAATCTGTTTCTAAGAAGTTTGACACCTGGAAACTTTTAAGTTGAGATAGCTGTATATGGATTATAAACTGGTTCTATTTAATCCTAACCACATGAACATAATAATGTTTAATCTATTTTAATGATTATAAAATTTGTATTTTGTTTGAAAAGGAAACTGACTTGTAACAAATGATTTCCTTATAAGTCAAAAAAAATCATGCTCAGCCTTTTGTTTAGACAGCCAAATAGATGCAACTGCAGTGCTAAAGCCATATAGCATCAGCAGTTACAAAAGGCACCAGTGATAAATTGATGTTCTTCCCCTCTTTGTTTTTATTATAATTTATGAGCTTTTATAGTTGGACTAGTGCATTTTTACCTATGCTAAATGTTTTCTGATACCCACATATTGGTTCAATCAATACATACCAAAATATATTGAGGACATAGCTTTGTTTTGCAAATGCTGGCCTTTGGAAAGTTCATGGCTTCTCAGTGTGCTAATATGGCCGTTATTAAGGTGTTTGATGTTAGAATATGACTTTTTAATGTGTCAATGCTTGAATAGAGCTATTCTCAAGCTGGAATAACTGAAACTGAATGGACAAGTGGATCTTCAAAAGGCGGACCTCTGCAGGCATTAACTAGGGAATCCACAAGAGGGTCAAGAAGAACTCCGAGGAAAAGGGTGATGCAAGGCTTATTGCTTAGAATTGGGTTTCAGATTGGTAGGGTTTTAGTGATTATTTTATATTTATTGTTTTTGTTTTGTTTTCAAACTAACAGGTGGATACTTCAGAACATTTTCGTATAGATGGTGCAATAATTTCAGAGAGTACTCCCATAGCTGAAACTATAATGGCTTCAAGCAACGAAACCTTAGTAAATATGTTTCATAAACTATACAAGTGGTATTCTTTGTAAATTACCCTTTAATTAGAGTTGGGGAGGTGGTGAATTTTGGCAAATCTCAAACTTATATGTTTTTAAACATTATAAATTCATTTTTCCCATGTAATGCTGAATTTTAGAATTTTTCAGTATACCCAATTTATATATATAAATTTATTGTGCAGGAATCCTAGGTATTATAAGGATACTTTTCTGCTAAAATAGTTAAAGATGATAAGGCTTCACATGCGAACCACTGAATATGCTCATTTCTGGGTCCTTTTGCCTTAATTTTTATTAAGGGAAAGTTTCAAATATTACAGAAATAAAATATCTTTCTTTTTTTCACATGTCTCTGTTATGTTTGGATAATTCTGAGTCTGAATAATTTGAATCTTGGCAGGTTGTCAATAGGGTGACTGGAAATTTCAAGCATGCAGCTCCTATTCTGCCAATCACTGAATTCTCAGACATACCCAGAAGAACACCAAAGAAACCATTGACAAGAGCTGAAGTAAATGAATACAATTTAGATCGATGTTATCATTGATCTTTTAAAGAGGAAATATTTATATTTGTTTTTTGGAGTGGGAGGGAGCAGAACTTTGTTGGGTGGTGTGTGTGGGGGGGGTGTTTATATGCATATATTATTTTAAAGACATCTTTATTAGTGACAATAAGAAGTAACTAATACAATATGACATGCTAATACTATCCTCTTGCTACTCTGCCTCTTAAGTTCCAGTTTTCAAGGGAGTGGTCATTTGTGTGCTGCTTATAACATGTTCTCTTTGTTATGGATGTGAGTTGAAAGTATAATTGGGCTGCAGGGGAGGCTATACTGTCTTTCACTGAAAGGTCAAATAATGGGACTTTGAAGTGACTTTGTATGATGCTTCACTTTATTAACTCATGTATAATTAAGCTTTAAAGTACTAACTGCATGATGCATTATAGTTTTTTTGAATCTTTACCAAAGGTTTTTTCGATCTGGGTAGAAAGGTACAACAATTTTAGGTTGAAAAAGTATATATTTTTTATGTTTTTTAAATTAGGAAGAATTGATTGACTGTAGTTAAAAACATTAAAATTTGTTAAGACCCATGCTAATTTGATATCTTCTAGAATTGATTATTTATTTTATTACAAAATTCTTAATGAAGGAAGAAACAATATACTCTTAATGAAAGGTGTAGGAAATCCAGTGGAGAGCTCATACTGCCATATTAGCTGCACTGAAATTTTGGGTTTTGCCTTCACCTTATTTGAATGTGTGGTGATTCCCCAACCTCCCACCTCCCACCTCTCACCCGCTACCCCCTGACCCCCTGACTCCCTTTATCACATTAACATATCTTCACTTTGAAGCGGTTTGAAGAGAACCTTGGAAGTGTGTGGCTACTTAGACAGTAATGAATTTAGAAATGGCAGTTATAAAAACTGGGATAGATTAAATACATTCTGTTCTCTGAAACTTTTATTTAAAATTATATTTTAATTGTTGTACATTTACACTAAATTTTAACTGAGTGTTTGTTTGTTTCTTATTAGGTGGGAGAAAAAGAGGAAAGAAGAATAGAAAGGGATATTCTTAAGGAAATGTTTCCCTTTGAAGCATCTACACCAACAGGAATTAGGTATTCAGAAACATTGAAATGAGTATTAGTCTTTTCTACTGGGACATTTTTATTCATTTACTTATTCCCATTTTTATTGAGGTATAATTGATGCATAAGAGTTGTACATATTTAGGGTATACAACATCATTATTTAATATATACATAAATGGGAATTTCATTTTTTAATTCTTTACAAATTTATTATACTTGTGTTCTCAGAATTAAGCTGTTCTTTTGGGAGTGGTTTAATTCTCTCAAGCTACCAGTTCATATTCTGGAAAGTTGAGTCAGGTGTTTGTTTGTTTTTTAGGTTTTTTGCTTTTAAATATCAACTCATTCTTCCTCTGTATTTATAAATATAATTTGTGTGGTCATTGATTAGAAACTAGGTAAAATCATCCAGTTCTTACAAATTAGAAATATTAGCTGTTAACATTTTTGGTATGTTTCTTCATATACTCAAATACATAGACTTGTATGTTCAGGACTATTTTCTTTTAAAAGTGATACATATACTATTCAGAATCCCTGTTTCACCATGTTGACCAGAACTCGAGTCAGTTTCAAAGTTTTACTTTGTTAAGCTGAAGGATTATAAATCATTTGCCTAACTATTTAATTCTTATTGTTAAATCTAAACAGAAACCTTGTTAGAAGGAAATCGTTTTCCCTGAGAATTTCTCTTTTCTGATTGAAAAGACTATATCTAGGTACCGTATTTTCCGACGTATAAGACGACCGGGCGTATAAGACGACCCCCTAATTTTACAGTTAAAACACAGGTTTAGGCCTATATTCGCTGTATAAGGCTACCCCCCACTTCCGAGGCTGTAGTCTTATACAGTGAATATAGGCCTAAACCTATGTTTTAACTGTAAAATTAGGGGGTCGTCTTATACGCCGGAAAATACGGTACGTATTAAATTGTTTCCTAACTGAAGGAATCACAACCAAACTACTTTCTTTCTTCTATCTCCTAAATATATCACCTCTGAAAAGCCTTTAAGAAGGAAAGTTTATTAAATATTTATCAGTGTTCTGAATATTATTTTCTAATAAAAGGTAGGCATCTAAATTTTAAATGGAAAGTGTATAGAAGTCTTAAATAGGTTGAGTGGTTGTCACCCTTTCTATGTGATAACTTTCTACTGTTACCTCAAGGAATATGCTTGGAATTAGGAGTGGTAATGACATTTTATATTATTTGTCTAAATCATGACTTGATCTAAAATTTATTTTTCTCTTCCCCCTTTTACTCCCAACAGTGCTAGTTGCCGCAGACCAATCAAAGGGGCTGCAGGCCGGCCGTTAGAACTCAGTGGTTTCAGGATGGAGGAATCTTTTTCATCTAAATATATTCCTAAGTATGTTCCCTTGGCAGATGTCAAGTCAGAAAAGACAAAAAAGGGACATTCCATTCCCATGTGGATAAAAATTTTGCTTTTTGTTGTTGTGGCCATTTTTTTGTTTTTGGTCTATCAAGCAATGGAAACCAACCAACGAAATCCATTCTATAAATTTCTTGCTGAAAACTATAGAAATGCCAACTGAATGATATCCTTTTGGCACACTCACCTTGGTCTCCTGTTTTTCATAACTGTATGAAAAAAAACATTTGTGTACACTTGTTGACTCAAGAGCTAAAAATGTGGTTTCACCTCAGTAAATGTAGTATTCCATTGAAAAGCAAACAAGATATATAAATGGACTTCATTTAAATGTTTTGGACTTTGGACTAGTAGGAGATCACTTTGTGCCATATGAATAATCTTTTTTAGCTCTGGAACTTTTTTGTAGGCTTTATTTTTTTAATGTGGACATCTTATTTCATTTTTGAGAAAAATGTATATTGTTTTTGTGTATTTTGGGAAACACAAGAAGGGCAAAACGTAGTATAATGTGAAGCTACACATATAAATACTTTGAATTCTTACAGAAAAGATTTTAAGAATTATTCTCTGCTGAATAAAAACTTTGGAGATATGTGAAATGAAATTCAGTAAGGGATAAAGTTAACGGGGTTGTACTTTTTGTAACGGCAACAAAGCTTGATTGTGTGTATGGGGAAAAGTTCGGCAATAATCTCTTCTGTAACTTTTATTAATAGTATTGTTATCGTTGTAGCCCTATTGTACTCACTTTTTAAAAGATTTCTAACATCATGGTTGTCCTACTTCAGTAAGACCCATTTAAATACAGTTGATTTTTAGCAGGGATCTTTCAGCGCAGCATACACATTTTAGAGAACTGTTAGCTGACTGTACATGTTTTTAAAAGCTGTTTAGCTAGCTATAAGACTATAATTGGAAACCTGTCCTTTTTATTTACAGCAAAACATTTTGTCAATCCAATTTATTACCAAAATATATTTTAGACAAATAAGTGTGTGTTTGTTTAGAAGTAAGAAACTTTAAACACTGGTCTTAGGTTCCATTTGGATTTGTTACTGCTTTGTCTTCTATAACCAAAAACAAATTTTGCCAAGTTTTTTTGCCCTCTATTTCCCAACATAATTTTATTTAAAAGTGCAAAAGGTATTTGCTTTTAAATTGCATAGTAAACTTTTCTTGTATACATAATAGATAACACATAAATTTGTAAACTCTGATATGAGGTGGGCATTACAGTTTTTGTGTACCCTTGAAGTGGCTAACTATCTTTGTGATTGATTTATTTTACATTTTTAGCTAAAAAGTTATACCTCATATACAACTTAAGTTAAATAGTAGGTAATTGAAATTTCAGTACAATCAAGTAAAACAAAAAATTTCAGTTTTACAGTCTTTGACTGTAAAGCACACTAAAAATGTAAGTTATGTTTAAATATCATCTGAAATAAGACAATTTTTAAAAAGAAAAAAACTAAAGATGTGTATTTAGACTAGCACACTGATTTGAATTAGCCCCACCCCATTCTGGTATTTCAATTTTAGATATTTCGTAGACATATTTCACCTAATTGGCAACTTGTTAGAAATGCTTGTGCGCTTGGTCCTGCAGGGGGAGTGAAAAACTCCTAGATCAGCAAAACTTGCCTCTCTGAATAAAAGTGTTTCTTTGAGATGAGCCACAGAGGGGAGGGGCACAGTTTATTCAACTTTTCCTCTATAAGGTAATAGCTTACTTTTACTTTTTGTTTTTAAACTTTCCCATTTTGTTTTTAATCTTTTGTTTATAATTAGAAATTGTGAGAAGCTGCATTTCATGTTTAAAAATGTGGGATAATAAATCAAACTTAATATGTATATAAAATCAATTTTCTAATAGGAAAGGTATGGTCCAAAATACAACAGTAGGGCCAGGTAAAACATAATAGTCTTTTTTTTTTTTCTTCTTTTTTTTTTTTAATGTATACTTGGTCTTTTGTCTGTGTCTGTTTTATTCCACTAGAATAAATGTGTCCTTGATGTAAATGCAAAGCATTTCTTCCTGATTAAACTGTAGATGTAGACTTTACAATATAATTCAACAATAAAAAAGCAGTTAACCTCTAGTTTTGTCATTGCAATAAATGCTTTTTAGTTAGCACAGACTATAAGATTTTCTGATAACATTTCTCATGTGATATTTATGGATTGTTGAGAGTTACTTCTTGTTTCAGTATACTGCTTTGTTTTGCTGCTAATCACTGTAGTAATCAGGTTCTTGTTTATTTATAAATAAGCAGTGTATAACCATTATACTTGGAAATGACATAAGCTCATAGAGGCACTTCTCCCCTCTCTATAATATGGTAACTACTTTTCAGTTCCCCACCCCCTACCCAAGTTTTACTGTCTTAGTGCTTTTCTTTGGCATTCATGATTATTAATCTTGCTTTGAGATGAAACAGATGTTGCTAAGGTATATTTGTTATGGAGCTGTGGTCACAAGGATGAAAGTGCCTTTATCTCTTCATCATTCATGTATCCTCCAAAGGATGTTTTATTTAAATTAGCAATTCTCATGTAATACACAAGGGTTGTCCAGAAAAAAATCCAGCCATATAAATCCCTGTTTTTCATATTACATGGCTGGATACTTCCCAGACAGCCCTTGTATACACTAATTAAATAGAAAGCAAATAGCATCAAAGGCTTAAAATATCAAAGTGCTTTATTGGTATGCTTACCGTGTGCTAGATACTGTTCTATGCACTCTCTTAATCCTCACGATGATCCTTTCAAGTAGGTATTTTATTATTCTCTCCTTACAGATCAGGAAAATGACGCTGAGGGGGGTTAAATCTGCCCAAGTTTGCAGGAAATGATGGGTCTGGTTGCATATGATGTGGCAAAGGGGACCTAAAAGACAAATGTTCAGTTCATACTCTGAACTAGTTCTCTTCACCCTTGTTTATTCTATGACTTTGGTGGTACTTCTAGCTTCCAAATCTCTTTAGGGGTTAAGGTTCACTTTTAGTATTAATCTTTCTTTGTAGCCATTTAAGTTTGAGCCTTCTTTAACTTTGTTAATTCATTTTCTATTTTTTTATCTGTTTTCCGTCTTCATACATTTTTTTGGAATACATTGTGTTTCAATGTCTCGTTTCTCTTCCATTTTCTGTCATTTTTAAATTCCCTTTTCAGTAATAGAGTCTCAACAAGAAGAGGTTATAAACACATGTGTTCAGCCTTTCACCTTGAATTAGCAGTCAGAGCTTTTCAGAATTCACATACCATCCTCCCACAAGGATTTGGGAACAAAGTAGTGGAGGATACATGCAGTTTTGAGTGCAGGGGGTCTCAAAATAGATTGATTATCTTATATTCTGGTATAGAATCACCAGTTGTACTGACATTTGATGATATATATGCTATATTCACAGTACTTTAAAATGAATTGCTTATAAATTTTTACTACACACTTCAACAAGTACTTATTTGATGCCTCTGTGTTAGGTATAATGTTTGTCAGTTAATGGAAGCAACTTTAGAAGTATCTTTGAACTTGTCTTAAAAAGAAAAAAAATGGACCATCCCATTAATAGCAATATAGGTTTATTGTGTGTGTATGTGTGTGTATGCGTGTATGCACATGATGGATTGCTGTCTTTTTAGCAATATAGGTTTATTAGCAATTTAAGTATTGTTTATCTTACTAAGAAATTTCTTTTTTACTAATTCATTACTTTTTATTAATAGATCTTAGATTCTTATCCTGTACTTATACCAAAAGGTAGTAAAAGTTTGGGGGGAATCTAAATAATGGACATGTCAATGAAAAGAATTCTGCACACTCTTTCTTAAATGACCCAGGGGAGAACATCAAATGATATTCACTGGTCCCAGTATATAGAAACTGATTTTCTGGAATTACAGAAATATCTAATGCAATCATGTGCTGAGGGGATGGGACTGATACAAAATGTTCAGGGTTTTTTTATGTGTCTCATGTCTTTTAATCATTTGTGATAACTGCCTTAAACTAACAGAAGAGGCCCAATTCAGGTTCAGTGTGTTGATGTAGCATGTTCAGGGTGGAGGACAAAGGCCCCATCAACGGAGACTATGAGGATGTCCCTTTCACAAGTGCTCTGCTGAGAGCAGCCTCTGGAAAGAAGCACTAAGACATGGAAGCTGCTATAGTTCTTCCTTTGATATCCAGGATCAGTCCTGGTTCCCACCAGGGCTAAGAGGAGATTATAAGAAAGAACCTTGTTGTGATCTTTCCTCTTTAAAATAACCTTTCAATCACCACCTGTGCCGAGCATCTATCCATCTGCTCCTTGGTCCGCTCAGAGCAGCTTTGGGTGAGTTGCTGCTGCCTGGCATTCTCCCTCACCAGGTCCTGCAGAGGTATTTGCCCAGGGCCTGATCCTCCTGAAGGAATCTATATTTCTTTGTATTTGTCCTCAACAGTGAGTATACACCACCAGTGGTAAATCTGCATCCTGCTGGGCAAAGGGGTATTTCCTTTCAAAGCTTTGCAGAGATCTGGGTTTTCAGGGTCTTCTCCAAGAGATGCTCCAGAGGAAGACCAGCTGATCTAGAAGTCTCAAGAAGTGTTCACTCTTAGCTTCTGTTGTCTCTCCCACCTCAATACCAGCTTGTTGGAAGGGAATGAAAACTCAGTGGGCCCATATCTGAGGCTCCCACTGGGGTGCAGACTGGAGCCTCAAGTCCTCCCTGAGAAAGTAGTGATGTTTAACCTGTGTAAGTCAAAGAACCAAACATTTGTCAGATCCTGCCTGATTGTAATAAATCAAAGCTAATTGTGAAAATACAATCCTGATCCTATGCTTTTATACCAGACCACTACAGACTATTGTCCAGAATTGAACACATTGATCTTGTAATAATAACTTGAAATTACAAAGTAGTGTAAAGGATCTCATTTTATTTGTCCTAGAAACATTATATAGTCCATCACATCTTAGGCTTTGATTGGGAGAAGAAATGTTATCTATTATGTGACCTCAAAATTTAGCAGCTTAAGCGGAAGCCGGGATAGCTTAGCAGGTTGAGTGCTTGTCACATGGTCATCTTTTTGCCTTATTTTTAAGTTTTAGATAATTCTCAATATGAAAGTACAAAGAGCCTGAAATAGCCCAGACACTCTTGACAAAGAACAAAATAGACCTGCCCACTTAGATATCAAGATCTATAGCGATGTCCAACGCTTCGGCTTCCGTGGGCCACATTGGAAGAACTGTCTTAGGTCACAAATAAAACACACTTAACACTAGCTGATGAGCTAAAAACATTGGCAAAAAGTCAATGTTTTAAGAATTTGTGTGTGGGGGGGGCACACTCAAAGCCAGCCTGAGCTAATGGTTTGACATGCCTGATCTATAAAATCAATAACTGACATGGAGTGTATTTGTGCAAGGAAAATAAAATAAAATTGAAAATAGGCCAGAAATAGGAAGTCTTAATGGTGTTGGGACAATTGGGTGTCCATATGGGAAAACAAACAAACTTGGATCCTACTTTATACCTTTACTTCTTTTTTACCCCCTTTGGCATAAATTAGATTTTATTTTGCAGAAATTTTTTTTTTTAATTGTTAAATTTATTGGGGTGACATTGGTTGGTAAAATGTACATAGGTCCCAGGTGTACAATTCTACATTACATCGTCTATGTATTGCATTATCACACCTTAATTTCAAATGGTACTTAACTGTGAACCAGGCAAAACTAAGAATTTTATGGGACTAATTTATCAGACCTTGTGGTAGGAAAAGATTTTAAAACAAGATACAAAAGACTTTAACCAAAAGCAAAATGACTTAATTTTTGTTACCTTAAATCAAGACCTTTATTTCATCAAAAGGCCTCATAAAGTGAGAAAAGGTAACCCAGAACATAAGAGAAAATGTGTACAACATATATAAAGCATTCCTACAAGTAAATAAAAAGAAACTTCTGCTAAAATGAGCAAAAATATTTAACAGGCAGTTTACACATTGCTAATAAACATAAAAGTGTTAAGCATCATTGATAATCAGGCGGGTGTAAACCAAATGGTAGCATTACCCACCTTCCAAAAATTTACCCACCTTCCAAAAATTAAGTGGTGCAACACCAGAAGGGCATATGGAGTAGTGGGAATATCCATGCACCACTGGTGGGAGTGTCAATTGGTACAGTTTTGAAAAGCAGTTTAACATACATGTTGAATACAGGTGTGCCCTATGAATGAGCAGTACCACTCTGCACCCTGGATGAACTCATACTTTTGTACACTTAAACAAGGTTTCTAGAGTACTGTTGTTAATAAAATTGGGAAAGTAAAACTGTCCAGCAGCAGTAAAATACATGGATAAATTATGGTATATTTACATAATGGAATATTATAATATGTGAACTACAGCTAGACAGCATAAAACAATTTCATAATGTTGAGCAAAAGGTGAAAGTTAAATACATGATGTAATTCAAATTAAAGTTCAAAAACATTTAAAGCTATACTTAAGTGTCAAAATTATGAAGAAGAAAATATAAGAAAATTCAGAATGGTGATAACCTGTGGGAAGGAGGGGGTTGTGATCAGGAAAGGCATGGAGGCCGGGAAGTAGCTGGGAGTAGTGTACTTCTTGACCAGAGTGCTGGTTTTATGGTCTTGAAATTGTATACTTAATATATACCTTCTTTATGATGTTGCTCATCATTTTTTTTAATCCAAAAAGGTTTTTAGAGTTACCTAAAAAGTGGTAGAGATCATAAACATGAGAAAATGACTTAAGCAATTACAAATGTTACATATACTTGGTTTTTCAAAAGTCAGTTGTGGTTTGACCCTGAATAGCCAACAGTTCGTAAAAAGAACGAAGTTGGAGGTCTCTCACTTCCTGATTTCAAACATTACAAAGCTACAATAATCAAAACAGTGTGGTGCTGCCATAAAGACAGACATGGACCAATGGAATACAATAGAGAGCCCAGAAATAAACCCTCACATATGTGGTAAAATGATCTTCAATAAAAGTGACAATACAACTCAATGATGAAAGGGGAGTCCCTTCAACAAATAGGATTGGAAAAGGTGAATACCACATGCAAAAGAAGTAAGACCCTTACACAATATACAAAAATTAATGGAGTAAGGCCTTAAATGTAAGATCTAAAAGTATAAAACTCCTAAAAAGGGGAAAGCTTCATGACATTGGATTTGGCGATGATTTCTCGCAAATGACAACAAAAGCAAAAATACACGAACGGGACTACATCAAACTTTAAAACTGCTATGCATCAAAGGATACAATCAACAGAGTGAAAATGCAACCTATGGAATGGAAGGAAATATTTGCAAATCACATATCTAGTAAGGAGTTAATGTCCAGATTAAACAAAGTCCAGGCAGAATTAACACTGCTAAAGTGTTACCAGCTCATTAAAAAGGGGTGTTACTTCTGTTGGATCCTGTATTTTTTAAAAAGTATAACTCAACAACAAAAAAGCCCAAATAACCCAGTTAAAAATGGACAATGGACTTAGACATTTCTCCAAAGAAGATATACAAATGGCCAGCAATGTTTTATATCACTAACCATTACAGAAACGCAAATCCAATAAGAAATCACCTCATACCAATTAGGATGGCCACTACAAACAAAACCAAAACCAAAAACCCACAAAACAACAAAAACTGCCCCAGTGTATAAGTGTTGGTGGGGATATGGAGAAATTTGATCCTTTGTGTACTGTTTGTAGAAATGTGAAATAGTGCAGCCACTATGAAACATTATGGAAGTTCCTTGAAAAATAAGAATTAACTATATGATCCAGGAATCCCACTTCTGAAAGCAGGATCTCAAAAAGATATTTGCACACCTATGTTCATAACAGCATTATTCACAATGTCCAAGAGGTGACAGCAACTCGATTGTCCATTGACAGATGAATGGATAAACAAAATGTGATGTATATCACACAATAAAATATTCAGCCTTGAAAAGGGAGACAATCCTGTCTCATGCAACATAGATGATCCTTGAAGATATGCTAAGTGGAATAAACTAGTCACAATAACACAGTATTTGATTGCTCTTATATGAGATATATAAAGTGGCCAAATTCACAGAAACAGAAAGTAGAATGGTAGTTGCCAGGGGCTGGGGAGATTGGGCAATGAGAAGTTGTTTAATAAGTACAGTGTTTCTGTTTTGCAAGATGAAAAAACTCCGGAGATCTGCTTCACAACAATGTGAATACACTTAATACTACTGACTTGTACACTTAAAGATGGTTAAGATGGCAAATTTTATATTGTGTTTATACCACAAATTAAAAAAATTATTTTAGGGGAAGCCGGGATGGCTCAGTGGGTTAAGCACTCACTTTGCAGCACCGGGGACCGAGGATCGAATCCTGGCCCCAGTCCGTGCGGAACCATATGCTGAACTGGGAGCTCCCCCAGTTCAGTTCTCTCTCTCTCTCTCTCAAAAATAAATAAAAATGTATTTAAAAAAAATTATTTTAAAAGTCAATTGTCAGAATATATGAATTTCTAAATTATATTCTAGCATAGAAGAAGACATTACTTAAATATCCTCATAGTTATTTTTCATTAATTGTGCAATCTTTGTTCTAATTCCAAATACTACACAATTTTTTCAATCTTTATCTGGTTTTGTAAGTTATTTTTATTGTGCTCCAAAAATCATGGGCTCAAAATCCTGAGTCTTTTTAAACATGCAGTTTCTTATCATTTCAACTATGTAATCACCTTAAAAGATGCAGAAAAAATATTCAATAAAATTTTATTTTTTATTTTATTGTTTGTGACAGAGAGAAACAGAGAGAGAAGGGGAAGGGCCCAGAGCAGTCTTCACAGTTGTACATCATTAGTTTTTCGACATGGTTTCATTCCACATAAGTGGGCCCAGAGCCGTGTAGGGCAAGAACTGGGCCAGGACCTCCCACGTGGGAGGCACACCATCGTGAGCCAGAGGCTGATCTGGGGGCCTTTTATATGAAAGCTCGCCCCAGCAGGAACTGAACTGGGCCCCCCCACCCCAACACGGGAAGCACACCACAATTCATCATATGGGTCCACACAGGCTGGGGCTGGACCAGGACCGGGACTCCATCCTCAGACCTTGGGGCTGCAAAGCGAGTGCTCAACCCGCTGAGCCATCCCAGCATCCTCTCAGTAAAATTCAACACACATTCATTATTAAAAAAAAACACCACCACCACAACAACAAAAAACCTAACTTTGCAATACAGCACAAAAAAACGGGAAGGTCCTTAATTGATAAAGGTTAACTATGAAAAACCTAGCGTGATATACTTAATAGTAAAACAATATGAACTAAATAAGTAGTTCTTAAGTATTTCTTTGGAGAACCAAATAAGAATGTGTACTATACTTACTAGTTGTTGGTCCCTAGGAGAACATTAAAGTCCAAACAAGTGAAGTTAAGTTTCATGAAGACATACAGCTAGTAAGTGAGGCTGAAATTTTGAATCCAGATCTGATTCAAGGGTATTCTTACCTGTGTATTTGTACTGTGATAACGACAAAGGCCAAGCCAGGCACAACTAAGTGACTCCAGACATTTAGACTCTCTCCTTAGTTAAGTGAGCATTTGGTCAATGGAAGGACGGCTGCCATCATCACATACCAGAACAAGTTGAATTTTTTCTTTGGTTTAGGGGCCAGAAGAGCTTCAAGTGAGGTGTGCCTGGTTAAATTGCATTGGAGACACAATACTAAAGTATTTTTTTCAGGTATCATAGTAACAGTGACACTTTCTCTAAGACTATTCCAAATAGATGTAACAGAACAAAGTTATATGGCATTATTAGTAAATGTTCACTTATGGACTGTTTTTGTTTGTTTGTTTGGTAAATGAATCACTTTGGAGCATTGTGGGCATTTTTGCCATACCAAAGAGAATGTTTGTTAGCAGTGTCAAGGCATGTACATACTACTGTCTTTTACTCCTTTATTAGTCAAGAATGTCTCTGATGTTTTCACTCAGGTGATTTCTAACTTCCCAATATTCTACAAAAAAAAATTTTGTGTACAGAGGTTTTGTTTTGTTTTTTGTATCATTTTAATACTAATAATATCTTTGAATGGAAAGAGTTCTTAATAGTTTAAAATTTTACAGATGAATTCAAACTTTCTCAAATTTTTTCTCTTCAAAAACTATGAAAATTTTGTAGTATATTTTTAAAGCAACCAAACAACTATTTTTATACTATATTGTCAACTGCTGCAGTAAATTCTAATCAAGCTAAATAAAGCATGTACAGTGAGAACCCCAAACAATACCACATTTTGTACTTTAACCTAAAAATATAGTAGGACTAATAAGCAGACTTTGATTAGTCTGTTTACTTCAGGACTTAAAAAACGATGCCTAGTCACAAGACCACAAGCTACTGTCTCACAAATAATATTCGAGTCTAAACAATTACAAAAAGGGTACACTAGATGTCGCTGTGTAACTCACTGTAGTTTTTAATACGTACTTCCTACCACCAGAGAGCTTAGGTTGTCTGTCACTTGTAATGAAATGTCGAGTTGTTGTCATTGCATGCTGGATCAACAATGCTATGAGACTTCACTCAGTATGTTCATATAGTTACACTAAAATGAGCATAAAGGTAAAGTAATAGAAAATCAACTAATAGGAATAATCAGCCTTAATTTTGGATTATAATTTTCAATATAATATAACTTAGTTATCAAGGCTTTTAAATCAGTTTAGAATAATTTATTATTTTATTTTATTTTTTAAGATTTATTTAAAAATAAAGAGAGAGAGAGAGATACAGAGACAGAGAGAAGGGGAAGGGCCCAGAACAGTCTCCATATTTGCACATCATTGGTTTTTCCACATAGTTTCATTCCACAGGTGGGTGCGGGGCTGCACAGGGCAGGAACAGGGCCAGGGTCTCACCCCGGTGAGAAATAAAATGGGGACACTCCCCAGTTCAGCACATGGGTCCACACGGGCTGGGGCCAGGATTCGATCCTTGGTCCCCGGGGGCTGCAAAGCGAGCGCTTAACCCACTGAGCCATTCCAGCTTCTTCTAGAATAATTTAGAAATTGAGTTTGTATGTATATCCAATCCATCAAGTCAGCACTCAAATGTTCGGTCTGTAGCAGAGTTGAAATCTGTTAATATAATAGATTGCTTTAAAACAGAACTTCTCTAATTGCTGTGCTGGTTAATTGATTGTTTCTTTGCTCCAAGCCTACCCCTCTATACTCTTTGAAATAAGAAAATAAGAGACAATATATTGAAGTAATGAACACTAGTATTATCTCTGTCAGAGAAGAGAGTTAAAAATATGGAAAATAAAGGCTAGAATGAATTCTGTGGTATTCTGATTTGGAACTGGAGGTATTAAGTGTGAACTTGTGGTTTTTAAAAACAGTTGATTAGACAGATGATAGATAATATGGAGGGAAGGAGGGAAAGGGGGAAAGGAGGGAGGGAGATAAGGAGGGACAAAGAAAGGAGGGAAAAAAAAAAAGAAATGTGTATGTGTATATACTGAGAAAGCCTAGAAACAATAATACCCTGGAGCAATATACATATTTTGCTCCTAGATCTTTGTTTCTAAATGCTATTCTCCTCTAAACAGTATCAGAGTTCTTTGGAGAAATGGCTGATTTCAAGGTTGTGGTAGAAAAAGAATAAGGTGAGTTTAGAACATCTTGCTGTACCATACAATTAGAAAGTCCTCAAAAATGATGGAGGCTTGTCAAAAGAATACAAGATCAGCTTAAAGGGGTTCCTACTGGCCAAATGTGAGAGAATATAAGCACCAAAATAAATAATTTTAGTATTATATTATAACACATTGAATAAAATAGGAACCTATTAGTCTATAGCAATATAAATAGATGAAGAATGAATCATAAATGAGAAGAAAAGCATTTTTTTTTACAGGAGAATATTAATAAGTGTATGACAGGTGGAGTTAGAAAATCACAATTGGCAAATATCACAATAATAATTGATTCAGGCAACAACTGTTGATAGATGCAAAAATCAGTGGGTGAGAAGTTTGTTGAAGAACGGAATGCTTATGTAGTTTCAAAGCATCTCCCCACAAACTACTTATTAAGGAGAGATAAAAATAGTAACTTTACAATGACGACCTGGCAAACCCCTCCTTGATGAAGTAATCAAAGTTCACCTTGCCAGTTATGGGACAAATGAATATCATGTGCCTTCTGATATGATACTCTGAGAAGAACAAGGAATCACTTCTACGATATTCCTTCCCTAATTGATTACTATAAATCTAATCATGAGAAAGCATCAGACAAATCCAAATTGAGTAACATTCTGCAACGTAACTATCTTGTGCTCTTCAAAAATGTCAAGGTCAATCATGACACAAAAAGACAGAACTGTTCCAGACTGAAGAAGCTTAGAGACATGAAATTAAATGCAACGTGCTCCTGGACTAGATACTGGACCACAAAAAAAGTAAGTATCAGGGAAGCCGGGATGGCTCAGTGGGTTAGGCACTCACTTTGCAGCCCCGGGGACCAAGGATCGAATCCTGGCCCCAGCTCATGTGGACCCATATGCTGAACTGGGGAGTGCCCCCAGTTTGGTTCTCACCAGGGTGAGACCCCGGCCCAGTTCCTGCCCTGTGCAGTCCTGTGCCCACCCGTGGAATGAAACTATTTGGGGAAACTGATGATGTACAACTATGAAGACAGCTCTGGGCCCTTTCCCTTCTCTCTGTCTCTGTATCTCTATCAAAAACAAAAAAAATAAATCTTTAAAAATATATATATATATATATTTTTGTTGTTGTTGTTATAAATGATATTATTGGAAAATTTGGAGAGGATCTATTAATTGGATGGTAGTAGTATATCAATGTTTGCATCTTGACTTTGGTGATTGTGTCTTTTAGGGAATACAACAGAAGTATTTAGGATAGGACAAAGACAAAACTTTGGAAATATTCACAGTACCCTAAACTAGGTGTCTAATAGATTTTTAAGTTATTTAAAAATAAATAGCCTAACCTAACCTAGTTACTATACTGTTTTTTAAAAATTATTATACTAAGATACTTCTATATTTCTTACAGATATTTACATATTTTAACAATTATGCTACATTAGACATTTTAACATTTGAAGCATGCCTATGATTTTTCCAATTACCTTTGAATCCATAGTGTTTAAGCAATTGTCTTAAATCTACAATTTTTAAAAATAGGTGGTGTGACTTTGCCTTTTTCTTATTTTTTTCAATAGTATTTCTTAGAGTGAATGGTATTCCAAAAACTTTTAAGTTGTTTAAATTACTATAACATAGAGCAGTTTCAATATATATTGGCAAGTGGACAAGAAGGGAAGATGCTTACTTTTTGAAAGATTGGACCTAATTGGGAGACTGTCTTTTAAAAACAAGTAGCCAATAGGACTAAGGCATGGAAAAATAAGGTATAAGTTCTTTATGTTATTACCGAACTTGTCCACAGAACTCAGAAGATTCATTTATGTAATGAAATTTCTAAAACTAGCAATATATAAAGACATCAGGCTGGGTATAATTTGAAAGACAGCAGTAATATTGAAACAATTTATATTGTTCACATGCAAGAACACAGTATAAAAAGAATCCTGGACTCTACAAATGTATGAAGAATGTATAGCAACTTAGCTCTAAGAAATTATATTTCTGGGGGAAAGCCGGGACGGCTCAGCGGGTTGAGCGCTCGCTTTGAGGCCATGAGGACCGAGGATCGAATCCCGGCTCCGGCCCAGGCAGGACCCACATGCTGAACTGGGGAGTTCCCACAGTTCGGTTCTCTAACTGTCTCTGTCTCTGTCTCTCTCTCTATCTGTCAAAAAGTAAAATAGAAATAACTATGCACTG
>PVKE010001158.1:13036-64993 GCA_004027555.1 Craseonycteris thonglongyai | reverse complement strand
CTGGATGAGTAAATTAGATTGTTGACAAAACTCTAATTTTTATTTCCTCTGACTTTATAATTTAAATTAGGGGTAATTTAAATATTTATTAAAGGTGATGTTAAAATCAAGAGGAAAGAAAAGTACTGTTTCTTTTCTATAATGTCTCAAAGTAACAAAAATTATAGAAAATTTAAGTAATTGCTAGTGTTATGTAGGTTAACTGTAATTGTGTCACAGCAGTATTTACTTTCTCTCAAAGTAAAGTCAGTCAGTTAATTCAACTAATATTTGAAGTTATTGGAACGTTTGATTCCCTAAAGCTGTTTCTTCCCAATTGACTACTCTCCAAGTTTAAAGATATAACATTTTTCCCTGAAGTGTCATTATTTTTGCAAATTTTGGGACTGACTGCAATTGCCCTAAATTGTACTCATTTCTGAGCAGGCCCCTTAGTATCTACAGCAAAAATATCATAAGTAGTTTGAGGTTTGAATTATGACAAAACTAAAATAAATTTCGGTTCATAATGACCCAGGGCATGAACAGAAACTTAGGTGTTAAATATACCCTGTTCCATGTCTCTAAGGATGCACAGAACTCTTTCTACTCCTTTTAGTAAAACTTAATGATTTTATTTTATACTCATTATTTTTCATATTTGCTGTTCTTCAGATGTATATTAGTTCTCCCTGAAATTTGCTGTATTTTACCAAGCCTGTGACTGGGTCCCTCTTTAAGCAGCTGATAGTCCTGTCTCGTTTTATACTTCTCTTACTCAAGAATTTATCCCATTTTGCATAGTGGATTCTTGGGTGTGCATGGCAGCCTAGCGCCTTGCTCTTGCCTGAGATCAAACCAGATCAGCAGAGATCCTTTCTAGTAACTAAAAACTTAGTATCTATGGCAAACCAGGTAATTTAGGGTCTCGGCTTACAGATGGGAAACATGTCAGGCTCATTTCACAGGCTCATCTTCATCTTTGAATTCCAGCATCAGTTCCTAAACCTGGCTGTTTATAGGAATCACATGGGATCTTTAAAAAAAATGGCAGATTCCAAGACTACTCATCAGACTTAGTAAGTAGAATCTTTTGAGGCCTGAGAATATCTGTGTCTAAAGAAGCTCCCCAGGTTCTTTCACGAGAAACCAGATTTAGGATGCTCTAATTTGTGATAAATAGGCCTCATACAAAAGCTGCCAGGGTATTGGATGGTAGCCAATGAGTGACCGAAGTTGCCAAATGTGTGTGCACTTTCTATGTGGACTATTTTAGGATCAGCCATATCTAGGTATGCCTCTCCTCTCTAGGCCAAACCAGATTTTATTCTTTTAATTTCAGAAAGAAGGAAATTTCAAAATGTCAAAAGATAAAGACTGCGTAAAATAATTTAATTGCCTTTTATTTCCTATGAAATACAATGTCCCTGAAGATTCATGTGTAACTTTCATAGTTTTCAACCCCCTGCACAAAGTTGGGTGACATCAAGGGTCTGAATGTGAGCCTTAGAGTTGAGTAACACATTGTTCTCTTGGGGCACATTTTGGTAAAGGGGTCACCCCTAATCTTACAGCCCAAGTACTCTAGGCTCAACCTACGAAACTCTTTCAATGAAGAATGGGGATGGTTTGACCTTTTAAAACTTTCCCAAATTAAAATCTTGTCCCCATAGTGAAGTCTATTTTATCTTATTTCCTGTACAGAGAGACAAATTTCTCTCTACCTATTTATAAAGACATACAAAATAATAATAACAATAATAAACAGAATTCTAATTAAAAAAGACAACAACTAAGTTGATGTTATTTTTTTCTCAGGGTAGATATGAAAAGGGACTTGTCTCCTTTGCATAATTTATTATATCCCTCTATTACATGGCTGTGCTAGGAATTATTTAAGGATTCTTTTGTGATTCCCCATAAAAGGGATGATCCTCAAATCTAAGTGCAAACTTGACCTCTAGCTCTTAAGTTTACAAATGCCAGTTGAAAAGTTCCACTTGGGGGCATTCTACTTTCGGGTGTCCCCTCTCATTTCAAGAGCTTTCCTCCTTTCCAATAAACTTCTGCTTAACCTTTAAAAAAAATAAAAAGAAAAGAAAAGAAAGAAAGAAAAGTTCCACTTGAATGTCCTCTCTCTCTAGTATCTCAAATTCTAGTTATGTCCCAGATATGGTTGTGGGTTACGATTGGCCATGGAAGAAATTTGTGCAAGACTGCAAAGGCAGAAATGAAGCAGCAGTCGTTACACTCTGACAGCCAGTATAGGACATGAGGCCCTATGGCAGCTCATGCATATTGTTGTTCATCTGCTGGGTCACGTTGGAGTGGGGGCAGTGGCCAGGTGTGGAGCTCTTTGACAACTCTTGGACATTCATCTTCAGTTTCTCTGAGTCCTGTTTTAGATTCATGCACAACACCGTGGCTCCTTTAAGCACCTGCACCATGGCTCCTGCAGATACCTGCACCATCAACATTGCAGGTGGTAAGAGACAGATGCACAGTCTAATTTATCCTCAGGGGATCCAGCTTCTCTTTGTGCCATTTTGTCCCTGCTCACCCCCACTTCATGTACTGCATTCCTATTGATTTATACCAGGGGTGTCAAACTGGCGGCCGGTAGGCCGCATGAGGCCCCCGAGGTAATTTTTTGTGGCCCACTATGCTCTGAAATAAAATGAAAATAGAAAAAATGGTTATGAAGAAAATAGCGCTTAGGGGAGATCGAGGCAATACCGTACACACAATTCCCTCGTTAACCCTGTAACTACTGAAGACGAGTATACATGTGGCCCAGTGCCTTTCCTGGGGGCCCGTGGGCGTGTATAAACGCGCTGATTCAGTTCCGGCGATGTTTGTAAATGTGATGTGGCCCGCGTGAATCTGAGTGTTGCACCAAATGGCCCATGTTTTAATTGAGTTTGACACCCCTGATTTATACCAATTTCAGGTCCTACCCAGACACAGAGGCAACTTTTTCTTCAGCTCTCACAATTTCCTTAGGCCTAATTCCTAAAATAAATCTCGTATTTCAATTGACTCAAATGTTGCTTCTCTTGTCAAACTCTGATATAGACATGGTATTGGCAGTAATTCCGGGAGACCCAAATGTTAATACAGTAATAGGTTCTTTGAATTTGAGTTATGTAATGTGACTGGATTTAAAGGCACTGATGACCAGTTGTCGATAATAAAGGTGATCCTGGTTGTCCACGGCATATATTAACAAAAAGTTTTTCCAATTATCACCTGTGGACACCTGTAATCAGATGGCTAAAGAAGGCAAGATTTTGGGTGACCAAGGATATGCTTCCATAGACTATTAAAGTGAAAATAAGGAATACAGTGGAATTGTTTGGTTTCACTTAAATTATGTTTGATAACTACAGGAAAGGATGAGATTAATGCTTTAAAGTCTCAGTTCAAAAGAGATAAAGAACCAAAAATGACTGCCTTTTTGTATCTGTAAGGCTGTGATTTCTAAAACCCAAACCCAAAATCTAGTCCTGAATTGCAAGGCAATTGAATTCCCAATCTTGCAGGTCTTATGTTAAAGTTAGGGTTTTTCTTTTCTTTTTTTGAGTAGCAGTGACACTCTGAACGATTAAATGGGAACATATGGGCAGATTCAGATGATACTGGGATCATGAACCCCTAGATTCTGCTGAGCCTCCTTTGCCAATAAAAATAACCCTTCTTCCCTTGCCTGAGGAGCCTAGTTTATCCTTACCTGTAAAATCTGTAATAACCTTCCCTGGGTTAGTTGCTTTGCAGTATCTGCCGATCCTCCTCAAGACTAACTGTCAACACCCCCCATTGCTTCTAGAACCCACTGCAGAGGATCCTAGAAGGTAAAAGATTCTCTCCTTGACCAAACTTTAGACTCTTCTGAGCCCTTTTTCCACTAGCCCCTCCATGGATATGTCCCTCAAGAAGAGCCCACAGATAACAAGAATTCTGTCAAGTCAGTTTAGCCAAATTCCCCCAGCCTTGACATCTGATCAAATTGCTCATCCCCCAAGTGATATCTGATTGCTTTGGCCTGCCTTCACCAAGAACCCTGTTAGGCCAATTTAGCAAGAATTACTCAACCCTCTTAGTAATTTCCCATCCACTGACCCCCTTCCCCAAACCTGCTCCTTGGCTAAAAATTCCCACTTGTAGAAATCATCTTATTGAGTTTTTACAAACTTTACAAGTTAGCTATTACTCCCATCCAGTTCAGCTATTATATATTATCTACAGGGCCAAATGTAAAATGAAAAATGTAGGGCCTCTCATTTGTTAAAGAGAAAACCACAGGCCTAAAATGGCATCACTCACGCTAAAAGCCCATGATACCAAACCTAGATTTAATACCTGATCTAATTGCAGTTTCAACCTCTCTGAGAAATGTAATCTTAATTAACCAATCTGGAATTTTCTGGTCAAGTAACAGGTAATTTGTCACATGGGCCCTCTCCATCCTCCCTATCCAAAGAGGCAATCTGCATTATAAAACCCTTGCCTTTCCCTTTACCCCAGAATGAAATATGCTGGTCTAAAAATAATTCTTTTCTTATGTTAATAGCTCACTTGCCTACACTTCTTTCTATAAAAATTTTCCATTCTGAACAACCCCTCAGAGCGCCCTTCTAGTTGTTAGATGGGGTGCTGCCAGATTCATGAATTGCTTAATAAAGCCAATTACATCTTCAAAATTTCTTAGTTGAATTTTGTTGTTTAACATATTAATAAATTATTAAGAATTTCAAAATGGTCACAGCAGAGCATTAAACCAAGTACAGGGTCCTGTGTGACTGCACAGGTGGCAAGCCCATGAGGCCAGTACTGCTTCTATCTTACATTTAAGAAACAAACAGGTTCCTAGAAATCAAGTTAACTCCCAAGATTAGTTTATTAAGAGCTGGAAAAATGTCAGAGCCACAATGCTAACAGAGGTGTGGAACAACCCCCCAAAATCTGGAGTTTGACTAGAAATAAATGATAAAGATTTATGCAAGGATCTTAAGAGTTTGCAAATTGGGAATATAGCTAGGCAAAATCCTGTTAAGTGTAGAAGAAAGAAAAGTTCAGAGTTCTTGTAGTAAAAGGGACATTCTTAAGAATTAGCAGTCCTGCATTCTTAGCCCTAGGATTGGTCCAGGCTGATTATCAGTTAAATGTCAGGCAGTCTGAATGCTGGATGTCAGGTCCTGAATACCTGAGTCCTTCAGGCAGTCATCTGAAGCCTGGCTTATGTCCAGATACATGTATGTGGACACAGGACTGGAAAGTTTTAAAGTTTACGTTCCCAAGCTAGTTTGAACAAGAACTGAATCAGTTCCTCATGCATCAGTCTTCATAATATTGATTTCAGCAGTTTGGTTAAAGTGACTCCTTATTATATATTCCCTCTCCTCGCTCTTTCCACCGAGGTTTGGCCACACTAAATTAGAACCTTCCCTGCTGAACTAACGCTAATGAAGATTTTCTCAATGTAGTAAACACGCACAATCTGCTGCTGCCAGTCATTATCACTCTAGTTCATCTCTGGACCCTCCGGGGCAAAAAAGTATTTATTTAATGTTTTAATGCTATATAAACTGTTGTGATGAAACGCCAAGTTGTCTTACGTATCTTAAAAATTCTTGCTGCACATTTCCTTCCAAAATACTCTCCTAAAGTCTGATGAAAAATGCATACATGTTTACGTGTAATATCAGTGGATGAAACTAAGACACAATGCACCATAATGGCTGAAGTTGTGACACAAAATACTGCAGTGAAATTCTAATCGCTACACCAAAATAACAACAAACATTCGATTTTTCTGTGTGTGTGTGTTGTTTCTTTTTAACGGTTACTATACTGGACTCAACTTAAATGGAATGAACTGAAGCCCTGGCATCAAGTGGAGACGTCTTCAAGGTGAAGGTACGAAAAGCGGAGGTCACAAGCTACACCCCACACCACGCAACTACTCGGGCCACAATGTGCGCTTGCGTAGAACCAATTTTCCTGCGCAGAAGCCGGCCCGGAAGGGTTGGGGCGGAGGGGGCGGGGATAGGGTTGCTAGGAGAACGCGATGACGCTCCGGCCGCGGCGCTCTTCTCCGCCAATGAGTGTCGCTTGCCTGCAGTGACTCGCTGTATACGTCACGCGGACGACGGGAGAAGGGCACAGCTCTAAGGGCTCGGAGGACGTTCGGCCTCTGTGAGCCGCAGCCTCCCCAAGGATCGTCAGTGTGTTCGCCATCTTAGAGAGTGAGTGTGATCCGGCCTTCACCGCGGCAGGTGCTTTAGCAGAGCCCCTGTGGGACGATGCTTCGGCTGTAGACCCCTCAGCTTCCTCCTTTGGGGAGGCCGCCTTGACCTCCTCAAGGGCGCGGAAGCGGGAAAAGGAGGAGGCCCGGGTCGGGGGTCCCAGGGTGCCGGTGACTTTGGCCGGCCTGACGGCTGCCTTTGCCTTTCCTCTGACCTCCGCTCCCTCTTCCTAGGAAGATGTTCTCGTCCGTGGCACACCTGGCGCGGGCGAACCCTTTCAACGCTCCCCACCTGCAGCTGGTGTACGATGGCCTTGCGGGCCCCAGCAGCAGCCCGGTCGGGCCCCCGGGCCCGCCCCGCCGCCCCCGCAACCTGGCAGCCGCCGCTGTGGAAGGTGAGATGGCAGACCCAGCCCCGATACGGTCGCTATGTCCACTAGTGGCTTTGATGGCCTGGAGGACAGGGAATGACGCACCCATCCCGCTGCACGGCAGGACGGCACCCAGTTACTTGCCGGAGGAGGTCAGCCTTTTCCACCCTAGGCCGTGTGTCGGATTCTTGGTCCTCCCTCAAGGGCGTAAAAGGGCCTGGGCACAGCTTCCTCTGTGACCTCCATGTCCTCGAGGGTGTAAGAGGCACAGAGGCCTCGACTAGCTCCTTCTGTACGATGAGCCCGGCTAGGTCAGCGGACTAAGTATTGGGTAAATTATTCTTCCCAACCACTGTTCACCTGCAGTTCTAACTGTATTCTAGTCTTTGACTTGACTTTAATTTTCTTAAAAATACACCTCCCCCCTTACGTATTTTCGAAGTCTAATATTAGTTGAGCCAAGGTATTTGAGATAACTGGGTTTCTTGTTTTAATATGATTGGTGAAGGACGCGACTTGCAGCCTCAAATAGGCCATAGAAAGGAGATTGGTAGGGATCCTTTTGGCCTTGGTGGTTAGACCCAACTTTAACCGAATTGTTTGTATTTCACATCCCAGTGGAGTGTGCCGGTACAGAGAAACCTGAAAACTGAATTGTAGCAGTCCTGAAAATGTTATGTACATTGTACCTGCAAAATCTAATTTTTTTTAAAATCATGTATATGTTTCTGTTATGTTTTCAGTGTGGGTAAAAAATTTTTACACTAGCATTCGTTTTGTCATTTCAGAAGGTTAAAGCTAACCTCAATTGTATAGTAAATGTATTTGACTGCCGGAATTTACGCATATGTTTCTCCAGTTTTATGCTGTAGGAATCCATACACGGGGATAGTATTGGCTAATGGCTAGGGTAAACCTAGAAGTTTGCAAGCTTTTATGTATCAAGTGCTCTTTCTGAGTTTAATTTGTACTCTGAATGTGCCCTTATCAGTGATTAATAATTTGAAATTTTATTTTAATTGGAAGAGCCTTAATAAAAAATGCTATTTTATTAATATGGTGTAGTAAGAGACAGTTACCGTCTCAGGTAAAACCTTCATAATCTTTATGTGATTTGATTTTGGCAGTGAATTCCACTTGGTGGAAAATGTGCATCTTTCAATGTAATTGTAAACAGGTGCCCAATGCTTTTCACTTGTGATAGTACTATTTCACAGGAAAACAGTTCTCTTTTATTCCATAGCCTTAGTCTTCTCTGAAGAAATACTTACTTGATTTTTTTTCCCAATCAAACAGAGCAGTATAGCTGTGACTATGGATCTGGCAGATTCTTTATCCTTTGTGGAATTGGAGGAATTATTAGCTGTGGCACAACACATACAGCATTGGTTCCTCTAGATCTGATTAAATGCAGAATGCAGGTTTGTTTTGCATGTTGGACTAAATAAAGCATACTGTTGAAGCATGGCTATTAAGATATAATGTAGTCATCTACTAACAAGCTGTGTGGAAACCTAACCAGGAGGTAAGTTGATAACCAGTAACATGAGTTTTATATTAAATTGCATGGTGTGTCTTGTCTTATTACAGAGTACAGTTGTGAATACGGCTCCATGAAGTTCTATGCACTGTGTGGCCTTGGTGGGGTCTTAAGTTGTGGTCTGACACACACTGCTGTTGTTCCTCTGGATTTAGTGAAATGCCGCATGCAGGTTTGTATTGAAATAACAACGTTGAAAATCTTTCCCGTGTGACTTAATTCTGAATAATCTTAAAGGACTTCACAAATTGGAAGAAATAGAAGACATCACAACTGCTAGAAACTTTAGTAGCAAACCAAACCTGAATTTCTTTAACTGGTGGTCTTTATTTTATATTTTGTTTTAGATCCAAGAAATGCCTTTTTAAAATAAGAGTGTGGGTAGATTGTTGGATCTCAGACTCTGGCTGTGAATGTTTTTGCTTTTGGGCTGAATTCTGGCTACAGCTCTCTCAAAAGCCTACTGGTTCTTTATGCTCCAAATAGTCATTTTATAAGTAGTTACATATTTGTGGGTAATCAGTCTTTGTGTAGTATATAAATAACTTCACATCTTTTACCCATAAGATTAAGGCAGAGAGCATTATGTAGATTTAAAAATATACTTAGTATCTTAGTATTAAAATTTTGTGGGTATAGATTTTTGTATATTCACATGATAAAAGATTTTTTACAATTAGAATATCGTACTTAGTATTATTGCAACAAAAATAATCAAATCTCAAAATTTTGTTTGTCCCAAACAGGATTAGAAGTTTTCTTACCTAAAAGATAAAGGAAGGTGAAATATTAACAGGGAGAGGAAGGTGACATTGACTAGCCCTTTCAGTACTGGTAGAAATAGAAAGATAAGATTATTCCCTCCATTTAGCTAATAGAATGGATATGAAATTTACCTTCACTAAAACTTCTTATGCATGTCTCCTGAAGTGAATTTAAGTCAAAAGACAGATTCTCATGTTGATGTATTTTTTTAACTCATATTTAGTTTGTCTTAAACTCATAAAACTTTATAGTATAATCTACTTAACATGCTAACCTATATCAAGGATAAAGAGGCATGCATACCTTGCTTTATTGCACTTTGCTTTATTACACTTTGCAGATATTGGGTGGGTTATTTGTTTGTTTGTTTCTTTTTAAAGATTTATTTTTATTGTTTTTGACAGAGAGAGAGAGAGAGAGAAGGGGGAGGGCCCAGAACAGCCTCCATAGTTGCACGTAATTGGTTTTTTTCACCTAGTTTTATTCCATAGGTGGGCGTGGGGCTGCACAGGACAGGAACTGGGCCCCGGGGTCTCACCCCAGTGAGAACCAAACTGGGGGCACTCCCAAGTTCAGTATATGGGTCTGCATGGGCCGGGGCCAGGATTCGATCCTTGGTCCCCAGGGCTGCAAAGTGAGCACTTAACCCACTGAGTCGTCCTGGCTTCCCCTGTTTGTTTCTTAAATAAATTGAAGGTAAGACCCTTCAACAAAAAGATTATGACTCACTGAATACTCAGGTGATGGTTAGCATTTTTAGCAATAAGGTATGCATATGGGTTTTTTTTGGAGGGTGGTGCACATGCTATTGCACACTTAATAGACTACAGTACAGTAGTCTATTGCTTTATTGTGATACTTGCTTTATTGCTGTGGTCTGGAACCAAACCTGTAATATCTCTAAGGTGTGCGTGTGGAGTTATCTATTATTTAGGCAGTAGCTTTAAAACTAATTTTTTAAAAGTGGTAGAGTTGGGTAGTGAAAAATCAGTTTTGTTGTATTTTTTCTAGGAATTTTATCTCACTAAGTCTTTTAAGAGTTAAGTCTAACTGAAAGAACTTAATGTACAAAAAGTTACAAAGATAATTATAGATGTTAAGTGGATATGCATGAGCTTGTGTTTACCTACCTTTTGTGTAATTATTGAAGTTCATTTTAGAAAGAAAAATAACAAAATACTTACGAGGAATGTTAGCTCTTGGGTACATTTAATTACTTTTTTTTTTTTTCCTTTTATATAGGTGGACCCCCAAAAGTACAAGGGCATATTTAATGGATTCTCAGTTACGCTTAAAGAGGATGGTGTTCGTGGTTTGGCTAAAGGATGGGCTCCAACTTTCATTGGCTACTCTATGCAGGGGCTCTGCAAGTTTGGCTTTTATGAAGTCTTCAAAGTCTTGTATAGCAACATGCTTGGAGAGGTATGTAAGTTAACTTTGAAATCTAAAAATCCTGAGTTTTTTTAACTTAAACATTTCAGACAAAAAGGATGTTAGACCTTTATCTGACCCACCTTGATTTAGAACTGAGGAAATGGTCTCAGAAAGGGTGAGCAACACGTTTCAAATCATAAGTTTGTTTTAAGAGTCAGGATGAGAACATGTATATTGTTAGATTTCAGTGTTCTTTTTATTATACCCTTCTGCTTTCCAAATAAGTTAGATATTAGGTAAAATTTCCCAGTGGTGAGAGACCAAAGAGAGATTGACAACTCCAGCATTATATCAGGAGGTGCATCTTGGGTGGCAGCAAGAGGAGTCATGGAAGTCCTCTGTGCCACATACCAGGCACTAAGGGCTTATGTAGGACCGGACAAGGTGAATGGGCATACTCGCGTATGACCTGCTCCAGAAAGGGGAAAATGCCTTGCATGCTTGCTTGGAGCAGGGCAACAGAACTAGCATGTCTGGGGCATTGGGGGTGAGGGGTGGGGGTGGGGAGGTGATCAGTCTCTGAGGGTATTTTCAGGCAGCAATCTTTGTTCTGGCCAGGATTTAATTAGAGTTATCACAGAGTCCAGCAATGGTCACTCATGGAACAGTCCTTCACAGGTTTCTTTGTGTAGTTCAAGGACCGCCATCCTTGGCACCTACATATTAAAAAAACACATTGCACTGTGGTTGATGAAGTTATGAGATAAATATATATTCAGTCTTTGTCATGTGTGTTACCCATGGACTATATGATAAACAGTTTTAAAATGTCTGAAATTTAACTTTCTAGAACTATCCCCTCATGTTAAATTGAAAACCGCCAATGCAATAGCAGTTCATGTCCTTCTTTGTGGTTTTCAACTAGGAGAACACCTATCTCTGGCGCACATCACTATATTTGGCCTCCTCTGCCAGTGCTGAGTTTTTTGCTGACATTGCCCTGGCTCCTATGGAAGCTGCTAAGGTTCGAATTCAAACCCAACCAGGTTATGCCAATACTCTGAGGGATGCAGCACCCAAAATGTATAAGGAAGAAGGCTTAAATGCGTAAGTAAATATTTGCCTAAATTTATAGTATAAAAATAAGCTCATGGAACTGCATTTTTAGTATTAAGTCTACCAGATTTTTTAAAACAAATAATTAGCATCTATTTCTCACACCATCCGTACATAGAACGTAAACTCCAGGGGCAAGGATAAGTTGATAAATGGCTTGAGCCCTGAATTAAGATTTTTTTCTTAAAGTAGGAACCATTTGTCAGTCTACAAATGACTTGATATTTGACCTAACATTAACTTAACTTTTGGGGAGGCCTTATTAGAATTCTCATCTGTTCACAGTTAAGAATTTGTATATAGTCAGGCCACAACATGCTTCCTTAGATCCACCTTTGTGGGTGCCAATCTTGAACTGAGTTCTACCTGTAAACTTCTTGTTTCTTGTAGTTCCAGTCAAGAAACATCCAGCAACTTCTCTGGTTGTACAGTCAAAGGTGCTTGAGTCATTGGCATGTGAGATAAATATACCTGCATACTAGTCTTGGGTTCTGATAGAAATGTCATGCAATTGTGCTGCCATTTTTTATTATCAGGATTTGACTGGTTTGCGGACACGTCTGTTAATGATGGAAATTTCTGTAGATGAATATATGCAACTGAGTAAAATAAGTCTCCTGTTCCCTAGATTCTACAAGGGGGTTGCTCCTCTCTGGATGAGACAAATACCATACACCATGATGAAGTTCGCCTGCTTTGAACGTACTGTTGAAGCATTGTACAAGTTTGTGGTTCCTAAGCCCCGAAGTGAATGTTCAAAGGCAGAGCAGTTGGTTGTAACATTTGTGGCAGGTTACATAGGTATGAGTTTATTTAGGACATGTTTGTCTGTGAAATTAAGGACAAATAATTATTTCCACTGTGGGCCTATTTTGTGAGGAAACATTTCAAAGAAGTTTTGTGTTCTCATAGACTTTCATCTGCCTTCCATGATTCATAAATACTTGCTAATTCTTGAAATAATTGTTTTGTGGTTTTCATGTCATGGTTAGGTGTGGGAATGTATTGATTATACTGCTTCATCTTTTTTTCCAAGAACAAATTTTTTTGAAAGATTGTTTGAGAGAAGGTGAGAGAATAAGAGAGAAGGGTGAGGACCCAGAGCATCTCCATAGTTGTACATTACTAGGGGTGACATAGTTTCATTCTGCACAGGTGGATATGGAGCTGTGCAGGGCAGGAACTGAACTGAGGGCCTCCCATATGGGACGTGAGAACCTTTGCTCCCATCCCGGGGGTTACCAGTAGTGCCACCGTTCAGCATATGGGTTTGCATGGGCTGGGATTCGATCCCAGGTCCTCAACCTGTTGAGCTGTCCCGGTATCCCCAAGAACAAATTTTTAATGCTAAGAGAAGGCATTGATTAAAATCTGAATATAAAATCTTGTCAGTCTCATAAATCTGGACCTTTTTTAAGCACTAAAAGAAAATTTTATTAGTCATGAAAAGGTTGGTTGTAATGTGTTGTTTTTTTTTTTAACTGACCTCATATTGGATCGTGTTTCTTGCCTTTTTTCAGCTGGAGTCTTCTGTGCAATTGTTTCTCACCCTGCGGATTCTGTGGTGTCTGTGCTGAATAAAGAGAAAGGCAGCACTGCTACTCAGGTCCTCCAGAGACTCGGATTTAAAGGTAGGAGTGTTATTTCTCTGCAGAAAGAATGACATTTTGGGTACATACTCCATTTTTCATTCATGTTTTGTACTTCAACCAGGTGTCTGGAAGGGACTCTTTGCCCGTATCATCATGATTGGCACTCTGACTGCACTACAGTGGTTCATCTATGATTCCGTGAAGGTCTACTTCAGGCTCCCTCGCCCTCCTCCCCCTGAGATGCCAGAGTCCCTGAAGAAGAAGCTTGGGTTAACTCAGTAGATAGATCAATGTAAACATGGACTGAATCTGCTGGTTGGTCAGTGTTGAGGAAAGTGCTAAAGGAACTTTTATATATTTCACAGTGTAGGAAATTGTCCTGATATAACTACTGTAGTACTCTTGCCTAAAGCAAGAGTTTCAAACTTGCTGTTGAAATAAACCCGATCGTTCATGATTTGCCTGTGACTTGATAATTATTTCATAAATTAGTTTTAAAGATCTAACTCTAAAATGGAAAGAATTAGTAAAACCTCAAGTAAAAAATGGAAACTTTGAATACTCTGATCCCTCCTCATAAATTGTCATCTCTCAAGTTTTGTTCAGGGAGTTCCTATATTTTTAGGAAACACCTTAAATTTTCAAAAACTTGATTTAATTGTAGTTAAGTTTAAATATGGATAAATACTTGCTTGTGGGTAAATATTTTTTTATAAATTGTTAAATTTATTGTGGTGACATTAGTTGGTAAAAATTGTATAGGTCCAGGTGTACAATTCTACATTACATTGTCTGTATTGCATTGTGTGCTTATCACCCAGAGTCATTTCCCCTTCCATCACCATATATTTGATATAATCAAATTTCTGTACCAAATACTATACTTTTTTAAAAATCCCAATGAGTTTGCTAATCAGTTGTAAAAAATGGTTTTCTAAATTAAGCTGATTCTCAGAGTGATAGTTTCTAAAAGGACCAAAGCATTGATAATTCAAAACTATTTTAGCTAACTTGCCTTAACACAAATTTGACTTAAAATTACAAAAAATTTACCATAAGATATTTTCAGGTTTGTTTTTAAGAAGATAACTGAAGTAGTAGGTGAATGCCACTGGGAAAGCAGCAATCTGGCATAGTTGAGCATCTGAAATTTGATTGCAGGTTTAAATCCAAACTGATTTTTTAAAAGATTATGGGGAAGTAAGTCACTCTAGTTTTCCCTTATGTTTGGTTAGGAAATACAAAAGTCCAATCATAATATGTTTTCAAATCTAATTACATTTTACTTTGAGGCCTTTGGGTATCAGGTTGACAATCTTTGTGTAACATATACAGATGAAGCCTCAGGAAAATAACTGTCAAGGAGTCTCATTGGGGAAAGGTTTTCATTACAAATCCATATTGTAAGGTCAGTAAACAGTTTAGAAACCAGATGCATCTAGTTGAATGTTAACTTCTCTGTATCATTATCACCACCTTGTTTAAGATTCAGTTTTTACCTGTGTTGCAGATAGGGTTATGGGTGCAAATTTAAGCCAAATCAAAAAGGTAGAGCAGCAGTCAGCCCCAGCAAGTGATGGTTGTGGTCAGTTAGCATCACCAGTGTGCATTAATTACTGTAATAATCTGAAATGCTATGGCTTGAGAGACTTTATAATCTCAAGCCTTCTGAGAGTCAGGAATTCAGGAGCATCTGCTGGATTCTATGGCTCTTTCCTGAAGTCATGATCAGGTGGTAGCTCTGGGGTCATCTCCAAAGGCTTTCCACTCATCCAGGTTGGAGAGATTCTGAACATCTCCCTCTTAGTGGTTTGTTTTTCCTCAATACTTATAGCATAGTGGCTCAGGGCAGCTGGACTTATTTCAGGGCTTTCAAGTGGAATCAGGCAGAAGCTGTCTTCTAGGATTTAGCCTTAACATCACTTTCCATTATGCTCTGGATCACGACATCAGAAGACCAAATCCCAGCTTCAGAGAAAGGTAACAGACACCATCTCTTGCTGGAAGGGTTCTCAATCGGTATCAGAAGAGCCTGTGGGATTGGATATATCTATATTGAGCAACCCAAAGGTGGACTGAATTTGAAACTTCACGATGATAGATTTCTAGTGCCAACTTCGTAGGACTGAAGTTTTATTTTCAAGAAACAGTTTTTTTGTGTGGGTATTGATAGTGTTCAAGCTGTCAAGAATTGCTTGCTCTCTGTAGTTTGATATTTCAAAGCTATTTTCTGATAACCATTTCATCTTCAAAATTCAAGTAAGATAACTTAAAATTTTGTGAATTCCCATTTCACATTAAAAAAAAAAAAAAAAATTTGTTTTTGACAGGAGGAGGAAGACCCAGATCAGTCTCCACAGTTGTATGTCATCAGTTTTAGACATGTTTCATTCCACACGGATGGGTGGGGGCCTCCCACATGGGAAGTACACCCCAGTTCAGCATATGCGCCTGCACAGGCCAGGGCTGGGACTCGATCATCTGTCCCCAGGGCTGCAAAGAGTGCTTAATGTGCTGAGCCATCCTGGCTTCTCCCACATTTTAGAATTTATTTATACTGAAAATAATAATCCAAATAAGGAAAATTTTAACATTGTTTTTCACATTTGGCTTAATTGTTTAAAGCAGAATTCAGTGGAATGAGTATATGTTAGTATTTTAATTGAATTATATCATAATGCGAGGACAAGATAGCATTCTGTAGTATCCAGAGGGATTAAATATGATTTAAATTGTCTTTTAAGAGTAATTAAAACTGAGGAAGTCTGAGTTTTGCCAAGTTATGCATACCTAGTGACATGTACAACAGAGAAATAACAACCAAATATCCATTTGTGTGAAAGCTTCACTAAATGTTTGACCGTATTTTAAAGTTATTTTAACATTTTTGGGATACAAGTGTCCACAATGTTAATGAAGTTTGGTGCCCAGCAGTCTTGCTGCTAAATTAGGAGTTACATACTTTTAGCATTAGGAATTATATCATTTACACAATTTTTATCATGAGGTAAATCACAAAATGATTTGTTTAAAATCCCAGCTACCATGTGGTTAAGAAAAACTGATTTAAAACTAAGGAATCTGAAGTTCACAGTTAAATGAAGTGCCTCGTGTGTGTGTGTGTGTGTGTGTGTGTGTGTGTGTGTGTGTGTGGCATAAGGTACCTGTTATATAAAGTTGCAAGTATGTTTTAACATTTTGAAGAATCAAGTGCTCAACCCTTTAAAAATTTTATTTTTACTGTACAAAATAGAAGCAAATAAAAAATGGTATTACTCTAATATTTCATTATTTTTGACTTACTGATCTTTTTAATGACATGAGAGAGGTCCCATTTTTCAAAAAGTTACTTCAGTCTAAATTTCTAATTAATCCATATCGGAAATGTGTGTTATTTCATCTTTGATATCGTTAATCTCAGCCTGGACTATTGTTAAATTAGATACTTTTTCATTTAAGAAAGCAATTTCTTTTTCTCTTTGTAGTAGGTCAGTAACCAATCTCCCAATGCGTAGTGTTAAATCATTTACCAATGGTTCCAAACGGGAAAAGTCCTTTTTTAGATTATACACCTTTGGTTTTAGATCATTTGCAAAAGTCACTGTTTTCAGAACTTTAGCTCTGTCACTTTCTAAGCTTAAAAACCTGTCTGTGTGCTTGTTGAAATCATTCTTTATCTCTGAAAGGATATTCTTAACAGAGTTAATTCTTTGTGAATTTTCAGATGCTGTCTTTCGAAGCACTGCTGTTCTGTCAATGCTATTGGAAAGAAGATCACCTATAGTTTTTACTGTATTTTTTTCTACTTTTTCTATTTTTTTTTCTAGTTCTTGCACAGAGCCTGTCAATGATGTTACATCAGTCACTAAACCTGAAATACGTCGTATATCTGTTTTTATAGTTGTAATCTTGAGACCTACATCTTTTGCCATGGAAGTTGTACTTTGGTCTATTTTTGTAACAGCTTGAGAAAGAGTTGTCAAATTATTGTTCAATATATCCTGTTTTTCAGAAATCCTATTGGACCAAATTTTCACCTCATTAATTTCCTTCTGTAGACGCCTGAGATGAGCAATTATTTGAAAAGACTTCAATTGTTCCATGATAGCTTCAGACTTCTGACACTATAAGAAAATACCACAATAATTAAATTTATTAAAAACTTAACATTTAAAATTCAACTTAAATTTTCTTTTTAACTATAACTTCATTGCTCCTCTGTTAAAGTCTAATTATAATGAAAAGAAGGGTTTCATAAAGGATAAAAAATTGAAAATTAAAACATGTGCTCAAGGTCCATCCATGTTATCAGAAATGACAGGACAACCTTTCCATAGCTGAATAAATGTGTCAAAGTAATGCTGTACACCTTAAATTTACACAATGTTATGTCATATTTATTCAATTAAAAAAACAAAATATGGGAATTGTCAGGTGAGATTATTAAGCTGCAATCAGAAGATTAAGTGTGTGGACGGTTCAACTATAAAGAAAACAACAAATAAATATAAAACATGTCAAAGCCTGTGTCCAAAGACAGATACACATCATGGTTACAATGAAAAAGGGAATCACAGTTCTAATGTGTAAGTCAGTTGTTTGGCTTTTTGCACATTTAACTTTAAGCTCATTTTCTAAGAAAGCATTTTTTTAAAAGTGATTGTTTATAGCTTTCTACTAATCAAAACCAGCTTGATTCAATAACATTTGTTGTCCTAGAATGTGTTGGTATGATCAAGAACTCTGCTTTCAGGGAGCTTATACTTTAGTTTGGGAAAGAAAATGTCAAAAAATTGTTTTTTCTTTTTTAATTCAGAAAGAACATAGAATAAAAAGCAAATATGCAGGCTGCAAAATTTTATGAAATAAGATAATCTGTTTAAAGATTTATTTTTATTGTTTTTGACAGAGACAGGGAGAGAGAGAAGGGGGAGGGCCCAGAGCAGTCTCCATAGTTGTACATTATCAGTTTTCCACTTGGCTTGGTTCCACACAGGTGGGTGGGGCTGAGCAGGACAGGAACAGGGCTGGGGGCCTCCAGCATGGGAGGCACTCCCCCTTGAGCCAGGGGCCAAACTGGGAGGGTGAGAACCGAACTGGGGTCTCCCACATGGAAAGCATATCCCATGGGTCCGCACAGGTTAGGGCCAGGATTTGCCTCCCCATCCCTGGGGCTGCAAAGCGAGCATGCTCAACCAGCTGAGCCATCCTAGCTACCCTGATAAGCTATTTAAAGAACTCTTTTTTCCCCCAAATGTATATTTCTTCAATATGTTTTTTTTATGAATCATCTTTCTTAAATTGCATTTGCTTGGTTTACTCAGCTAACCTTTTGAGATTATTTTGGTAACATTAACTTAGTTTTATTTAATGCAAATAAAAATTTAATATGCCTGGAATATTACTTTTATGGCAGCTTTAAAAAGGAGCAGCTATTTAGTTGCAAAGGAATGACAAGCTGAAATGGGTTAGTGGACAATTACTACAAAGCAGCAATATTCTCTGCTTGTCTCATTCTATATGTTTTTGAGGTTGTTTTTTGTTTTTGGTTCATTTTATTGTTTTTTGACAGAGCCAGAGGAAGACAGAGAGAAGAGGGAGAGCCCAGAGCAGTCTCCACAGTTGTATGTCATCAGTTTCTGACATGGTTTCATTCCACAAAGGTGAGCTGGAGCCGTGCAGGGTGGGAATTGGGCAGGGGACCTCCCACATGGGAGGCATGCCCCCTTGAGCCAGGGGCTGAACCGGTGGGGGTGGGGGGCGGTGAGAACCGAATTGTGGAGCTCCTGCATGGGAAATACACCTCATTTCAGCATATGGGTCCTCATGGGCCAAGGCTGGGATTCGATCCTAGGTCATGGGGACTGCAAAGTGAGTGCTTAACCCACTGACCTATCCCCATTTCTCTATGTTTGGTTTAAAAATATATTTTAGGTTTATGCTACATTAATTATTGGTGTAGGAGGTGGCCCCAATGTTCTTTTTTTTTGACAGATTGTGAAAATGTCACTGTGAGTATGACAATGAGAAACTGCCACAAACAGGAAGGAAATCAAGTAGTGAAAACCATGTTTTATTCTTAAGGAGAAAGCTTTGCAATAAAGTGTATTTGCTGAAACAGGATTCCCAAGGGTGAAAGTAGATGGCTTACTGTCATCAATTACATTACTAAGTTATCATTTATCAATATATTTATTTTGGTAGAGTAAATGTAGCTTAATAGCTTTACACAATTAGGACACCTCAGAATGAACTTGTTTATTCTTACAAGGATCAGATAATTAAGAAACTAGCTAGTAAGCCTCTGTTTCACTTAGTAGCTTATGAAAACAATTATGAACTTCTATTTAACTTTACTAAAATATAAACTCAATACAGTGTAGGAATATATATTGTTTTACTAAACTATTCTTTAAAATTACTTATGGCTTATTTAAGCTACTTGCCTATGATGGACAGAAGAGTTGGAGAGTCTATCAGTAACTCAAAAAATTCAGCTAGATGCTGTCCTGTAACGGTAACTACTGTTTGAGTCTACAAGCACAGCAACATGGTTCAAGGGATTGATGTTGGGGTCCAACTGAACCTTCCAAAAACTTTGTTAAAGGATCTTTGAACTGCACTAAACAACCTGAAAATTGTACTGATCTCTAAAATTTAAAACCACTTAAAGCCGAAAGGGATCTTAGATAATTTGATTCAATATTCTCATTTTACCAATTAAAAAAGAGCCCCCAAATCAAGTTCCCAGCACATTGTTAGTGCCAAAGCCTAGATAAATTAGGAGATTCACATCTGGGGCTTTCTCCACCACTGCTTTCCCACTTTTTTCTAAACATTTATTGATTCCTTCCCAAGTCCAAAGCCCCCAAAATTTTAGGTCACAAGTTACAACTGGAGTGATTTCTAATCTAGTTTAATGGTGATATGGTAGTTGCCATTTGGCTTCCAGCAAATTTGGCTGAATTATAGCTTTCTGAACTCTCAAGAGTTCTACTGACAGATTTCTTGTGATTTTTTCCCTTTCCTGGTTGAAGAGCAGCAGGTTGCATTGAACAATGGGAGGTCAGTGGCCTCTGGAGTTGGACCGACCCAGCAGTATGAATGCAAGATTCCTACTCTTGCAGTCTCAATTTAATTTGCAAAATGGATGTCGTAGCTAGCTAGCATAACTGGTGAGAATTAGTGGTGACACATGCAAAGTGCCTTGCACACTGACTGGATACAGTAGGTACTCAATACAAGGAGCTGTTAGTATGATGGTGATGAATACAGACCTCCTAGCAGTGACATGTAATAGGCTCCAAAATGTTAGTTTTCCTCTCCTGTTGTGTAAAGCCTGGAATGGAGCACTTTGACTTGTATCAAATTAATAGTTCACAGCTGAACAGATACTGGGTGAATTTGCATAGCTTTTGCCAACTGTGCAAATATGACGTAAGTCTATAGAGAAGAGTATTTTTGGTGTGTGGTGAATTTACAGCATCATTTTATAATGACATATTAAGCTTTGATTAAGATTATAGGTTCACACAAAGGTCTACAATTAGTTGAAATTAAAAGTAATGCCATTAACTTTGCATCTTATGAGTTCAGTTTCTATGAAACCACAGAGGCTAGTAACTCAACATTTTTTATTATAAAATATAAAAGTACACTTAACCAACAGCTTCTAATCACTAGTTAAAATTTAGGGAATATTAACAGATACATTGAAACTTTACATCCAAGTTAAAAAAAATTAGGTGTTTGTTTGGTAACAGTGATTCATATGTGCTAAGTAAAAAAACAAAAAACAAAACAAAACCATGGGACCAGTACTCTATGAGAAATTGATAGATATAAAATTTATTATCAGTTACAAAAGTACAAAAAAGATGTCTTAGAAAATGGTAAGCTTTCTTAAAGACTAACAATATAATTTAATATTTGATACACAGAGTTTTTGAAATTTCAAGTGTGTTAAATGAATGCAAGAAACAGGAAGGCAAATTAGGTACATCTAAAACTGAGAATTTTTTATAGGAAATCTCTGCATAAAGACAGATACATAAGTATATACACAATAGTTTTCCCATGAAATCCTTAGAGAAGGGCAGTTTTTGTTTACATTATGGCCACCTGTTTTCATTTATTTTCTGTAACCATTACTATGATATATTCAAGTTAATAATAATGTATCAAATATGGTAATAGGCTAAAAAATAAATAAAAGTGGAGAGTACAAAAGGTATTTTCCCTGACAGAATAGAGGTTGGAACAACAAAGTTCCAGTTAATTTTATCATCTATTTTATTAGCATGAAAATATTATAAAAGCACACAAACACAATTTTGTCAGTGCACACAGATAAGATCTTAAGACATTCAGAAGTCAAGAAATTTAATGTTAAGATTTTAGAAATTAGTGTTGTGCCCTTCATTGGTAGCAGTTTTCCAGGCTTATTTTTATGACCCATGGCTGTCTACCACAGTAAAACTTGTTTGCAGTTTTTCCAAAAAAAAGTGCAAATTTACATAATAAAACTACTTGACCACAATAATCTTTTGTAACTGACCACTTTCAAGTTCTTTGTGTTTAAAGATTTATTTTTATTGTTTTTGACAGAGACAGATATACAGAGACAGAGAGAAGGGGGAGGGCCCAGAAAAATCTCCATAGTTGTACATCACTGGTTTTCCACATAGTTTCATTCCACAGGTGGGCATGGGGCTGCACAGGGCAGGAACTGGGCTGGGGTCTCACCCCGGTGAGAACCTAACTGGGGGCACTCCCCAGTTCAGCTTATGGGTCCGCACAGGCCGGGGCTGGGATTCAATCCCTCAGTCCCTGGGGCTGCAAAGTGAGTGCTTAACTCACTGAGCCATCCCGGCTTCCACAAGTTGTGTTTAATTCCACTGCAACTGCATTATAAAACTGGGACCACAGTTTGTTATTGGCAAGTAGAAACAAGAAAGAACAGTAGTACTTCCATATGCAGTTGACTCAGTTTCAATACCAAGCTTCAACACTCTTGATACATCAGTTTACCAGTAAAAGTCTTATGTGTTCCCCCACCCCTGTACATTTCTGATTATTAGAAAAATATGGCTAGACCTCTGCTTAATCTGATCTCAGTATGTCCTTATCTTATTCTTTGTGACTCCACTATATAAAGTAAAATAAAATCACTACGTAAAACAAATTTGATTGGGCAGTTTGGTGACTCTAAAATGATGACATGCTTTTAATTACCATAATTGTCATCATTTTTCATGCTGCTTTTTCCTCTTTAAGATAGGCCAGAGGCTTCTTGTTATATTTTTATTTTAAGTAGGATAATTTATCTAGAGATCATGTATCTAGCAAACTCAAGAGATTGTAACACAAAAGGAACCTTAAAAAAAAAAAAAAAAGCCCAGGTATACAAAGATATTCTAAAAGTCCATACTTCAAATCATAAACACTTCATTCATAGGAAAAGCCTTCAGTAAAAGCATTTCTCTTAAAAATTCTTACAAGTATCTGTAACACAGTTTAAAACTGTAACAGAAAGTAAAAATGTTTCCCAGGCTCTAATTTTCAAAGAGTGCACATTAATTCATAGCAAAGCAGTGTAGGCTTTCCATCAGGCATGTTATCTTTTTTTTTTTTTTTTTTAGATCTTTTATTTAGACAAAATTCCCATGAGCTTGATAGTCTGGATTCTTAGCCTGCAGTAAATCACAAAAGAAATGAAGAACTGGCTGGGCAGATTACCAACTGACCTGACAGTAAGATCATGTCAGTGGGTCACCTTTCCAGGTGACAGAAAATGTATAAGAAGTAGATATAAGCTTTGAAAAAATAGCAAATTGGGGTCATTTAGTGAGGAGGCAAACACGCCTCAATAGTTCCTGGAGACATTAATATACTTGGGTCCAGCAGGTGAAATTCATAATGATGCCTATGAATTATTAGAAAAAACATTTTAAAATAGTAAATATATTACTTTTAAAAAGTATATATGTATATATATATATATATATATGTATATATTTTGTAGAAATATTTCTATTAAAAATTCTTAAAATGAAATAAGTCTTATTGCTTCAAACGATAAGCTTGGATTATCTGGATAATCCATTTGTGTGGACATCTCATTCTTTTTCCAACATTGTAGGATAAAGTGAGGCATATCAAAGTAACACAAAAGCATAATCAATTAATGTATAATATAGTTCATCGGAGTAAATGTAGTGCATTTAAAAATCATTATCAATTCCTTTATTTTCTATACTGTATTCTTCTAAAGTCTCCTTTTCTCTTGTACTTGAATACTCTATAAAATCATGAACTTTTCCTTTCAGAACATCTAATTCATTTTGCATCTTTAGTATGCTATTATCATACTGAATTCCTTCAAGAACTTTCTGCATCTCCATTATTTCAGATACTGCTTTCAGCATATCATCTTCCATATTAAATATCTGAATAGTTAAGTCTTCCATTTTCTTTTCTGTCCCTATCAGATCCTGAGAGACTCTAAGAACAGAGTGAATAGCATTTTCAATGGTTGGCAGATGTGTCTTGCATTCTTCGACTTTTGGTTCATAGTTGGAAAGTTTATTAGTCAGGTCTTCATCTCTGGCAAAGAGAGCATGCTGTTCTTCTTCTAACTTTTCAACTGCTTTTGTATCAGAGCCAAGCTGCTGCTCTATTCGCAGAAGATCCTCTTTTTCTTGTGTTTTTATTGTTCTAATATTTCTTAGTGTGCTATCTTCCAAATCTCTTAGCCTTTCAGTGAGCAATTTTATTTCTTGTTCAGCTGAGTTAATTTGGGCAGTAACTTGAGAATGTACATATTTTGATTCTGATTTGAAAATGTCTGCATTAACATTCATTTCTTCTAGGCTTCTCTTCCAGAAACTCGTAACATTCAGGAATTTCTCATTAAGGTTTTGCATCTTTTGAGTGAGTATTTCTTCACTATTTTGAATATCATGCATGATACTTTGGAGGCTGGATACTTCCTGCTCAAACTGAGTCACCAAAGCAATGGATGATGTAGCTTCCTGCAGGATACTTTCAGTAGACTCAAGCTGCATTTATAACACAAAACAATTCCCAAGGCTACTTAATAACTTTTAAATTAGGGAAACACTTTAACAATCATGTGCCAAGTTGGAATTCTGAAGATATCTAAAATATCCAAGTATATCAAAATCATACTGATAAAAACACTTATTACTTTAACATACTTAAAAATTGTTTTAACGTATTAAAAAAAAAAAGATTAGCACCATGGTAGAAACATATACACCTGAACTTATAATTCTACATGCGTGTACATTTTCATGGAGGGATATTCAAGTGAAAAATAATGTTAAAGAAGTCTGACCTATATCCCATTCCCTTCTTTTTCTTATTCCAATGGAAAGCAACTTAGTTGTCATTTTTATGTTTATTTGGCTTTTTGAGAAATTGTAACTTAAGTTACAAAATTTAACTTCCCTAAGTTGAATGATTCTGCAGGTTTCTGCCTGAAAACAATTTTGTTGACTGAACTCTGTGGAGAAGGTATCAGGTCTTATAGCTATCACAAAGGCAAAATGAATAAAAAATCTGTTTAGTAAGACAACTCATGTCAAATAGTAAAGTGTTCTAAGTATCTGTAAATTTTGGTAAGCTCCTGGCATGTCCTAATATATGTCCAGAACATAGAAGGGCTAGATAGTGGACCTCTCTTAGTTTACACTCATACATATATACTCGTGTAACAGCCAGAGAGACTACCAAAAGGCCTAAAAATGAACATTAACTTATCAAATGTTTGCAACAATGTATTGAAGATATAATACTGTGTAAGCCTAGTTTATTTGGGGAGAAAGCCAAGTCTAAATGTGCTATGACAGGAAGAACTATGTAAGCACTTACATGGGGTACCCAAACCAGACTTTGATAATTAAGTATTCTACAGGTATTATCTAATATCTGTTTCTAGTTACTTCCTCTCTAAATCCTCCTATACACTACCGCCAGATTAAGCATTTTCAAAAACTGCTATGCCCATCATGGTACACTACGAAAAGACCCACAATGTTTTCTAATACTTTTAGGGTGAAGTCCCAAATTCCCTAACCTCTCTGTATGCTACGGTCTCCTCCTCGTTGCTTAGCTAAGTTTAGCCCTTGCTTCAAGGCTCAGACCAGACCTCAGCTGCTCAGCACAACATTCTCCTAGAGCCCTCACCCTGAGAGCCCAAACTACTATAGCACATATTATATTATGTGTTTGCCACCTACCTGGCACTTAGCACATAAAAGGTGTCCCAAAATTCACGCAAGAAGTAATTTTGATAGAAAACACAGGTTTATAATTAAAAACTAAATTTTCATTGCTCAACAATGAAAATGCATTCTTTCGTGTAGCACTCCATTTTTAATAACCCTGAACTGTCAGCTGTCACGCTGTCTTCTTTTTTCCATTGGCAACACTTTACTGCACAAATGACGCAAAATTCAAATCTTGCGTGAGTTTTGGGACACCCTTTATAATTCAAGAATTTTTTGAGTGTTCACTCTATGCCAGACTTTGCGCTAGACACTGGGTATAAAAATATACAGGATAGCTTCACAGCTTGATAGCAGAGATAGTGCTTTGGTGTTTTCACATCATATATTCTAGAGTAACAATAAGACTCACTGAGTGTCCTGTTCCATTAGGCAGTAGGGATATAGAGATAAAAGACACATTGTTTACTCCTGTAAAGACACAGTCTTTACTACAAAGAGCAATTATAAAGGAGATAAATGAACAACAAAAAAATCACACTAGATTACAATTCATATCATGACAGAATTAGCTTGGGAGAATGGATGCTTAGAGAGATCAGAAGTCTGGGGGTCAATGAGGAAAGGCTTAGAAGTGACTCTGAAATTTGACTCTAACAGACTGATGAATTAGCCAGGTGAAGACAGGAGTTTCTAGATTCCTTAGGGGAAGAGACCATGTCTTATGCACTATTGTAGTGCCCTTATCTCAGGGAATAAAGAACAAGTTCATTGATGTTTAGGAAGAAGAATGACCATAAACCTGGGTCCACTCCAATCAAGACCTGAAGCAGTTCCAGGTGACAGCTGGGAACATGTGTAACATTACTGAACAATATAAGACCACTCTGAAACCTTGTTTAAAATTTTGTATACATGTAGTCATAATACAGGTTCCTCTAAAAACCAAGTCTGAGCAATACTTGTACATTGATAATACTGTTAGCTTTTGTTGTCTTATTAGCAGCATTTTGAAGACGAAAGCTCATTTTTACCTAAGTTAATTTCTTGTTTGGGGTTATTCATTAGAGCATCGCTATAATCTGGAGGCAGGGGACCCCAGTACACCCTAAAGGCTGAAAGGATCGACTTTTCAGGATAATAGGTTTCAAGATTTAATCTGCAAATATATACTGACTAGTATACCACAATAGCTAGCTAGCATTTATGGGATATTCATATATTCTAATAGTTTTTCATTAAAAAAAAAAAAAAAAAAAGAACCATTAATACCTTAAATTTATTACTGTTTGGAAGTTTTCAAAGAGTTTGGATTTGTATTATGTCTCATCTTATCCTTATAAAAATTGTGTTAATAAATAATGAAGCAGAAGCCATGAAAAGTTAAAGTGATTTTTCTAAGATTACACAGTTGTGATAAGAGCCCATGGTAGTATTCCCCTCCTACTGAATTATGTTGGCCACTAGGGTTAGCTTTGTGAAAAGGCAGCCATTGTTAAATGACTTCTAAGGCAGACTGAAAAGAGCTATGCAAAGACTAAATATTTTTTGGATGCTATGAAAATATTTTTGCTTCAAAAAGTATTTTAATTGCTACCCAAATTTTCATTTAAAGAAAACCTTTCTTCAAAATTTGTTTTCAGTAGATTTTAGGTACATGAAGTTTCTATCTCCTGGAATTTTTTCTGTCATTATGTTCCCTCTGATTAGCAGGCCCCCGACAACTAAAGGGTGCCCCAAAATTCACGCAAGATTTGAATTTTGCGTCATTTGTGCGGTAAAGTTTTGCCAACAACAAAAAAACCCCAGCTTGACAGCTGATAGTTCAGGGTTATTAAAAATGGAGCGCTACAAGAAAGAACTATGCATTTTCATTGTTGAGCAATGAAAATTTACAATTTTTAATTATAAACCTCTGTTTTCTATCAAAATTACTTCTTGCATGAATTTTGGGACACCCTTTACAATCAGGTTCCAACCTGACCTGTAGATCAAAATACCAACTCTTGCAACTCCTTCCAGAGGCCTGTAAGCTCACACTGAATCCCCTGGCATGTTTAAAGATATCTACAATTTTCATCCATGGCTTTTCTCTTCTGAACTTAGAGCTTCTATTTCATTTTTGGCTATTTTTATATCCTTGCTCACACTGGTGCCAAGCCCTTGTCTACCTTATGGCATGAGTAAAGGTATAATGACTGAATAAATGAACAAGGCAAGTGTCCCAGCGATAGCTTTGTCCTTAGTGCCAGGCAAGGCCCACATGACGCCTTAGTGATTATAGCAGACCCTCTCTTGAGATTTGTGGTAGATATTAATAGAATTATTTTATGTCTCACATTTATAAGAATCATAGAAATAATGCATCTGCACTTGCAGCTTGAAGAAAGACAACAAAAACATGGATTTTAATTTTCAGTTGGCTACAAAATCAGTATTTTTAGGTTAGTCATTCATATATGCATATGTATATATGCTTACCAAGTGGAAAATAAAGAAAAAACACTGATGGATCTGTTTTTTTCTTATTCTAATTTTACACCTAAGTATCAATCATATTTGTAATGCTCTAGACACTTGATATTTAAATAGAAAGATGAGGTCATATTGAAATGAGCATATTGGTCTTTTTAAACAATGACCTTTGTTTTATATATATATATATATACATATATATATACACATATATATATATGTGTGTGTGTGTGTGTGTGTATATATATATATATATAAATTCTTGCTCTTTCAAAATGTAATTTAAATCTAAATTGTGGAGAATGCAAAGAAGTAGAAAGCCCAGTGAGAGTTAAAATAGTAATGGTCTAAAAGGCAGAAAAAAATAATTCTATGAACTGGGGTATTAGAGTGATAGTGAAGAAAAATTAGGAAATTTTCTCCAAATAAGCCAGTTTATAATTACCTTTTCTGAAATTAAACTGATTTTACTTTGAAGGCCTTGGAAGTCCTTGGTTTCTATTTTCAGTAACTGGTACTGGTTTTCCACTTTTGAAAACTTTTCTGACTGCTGAAATACAAACCTGGAAAAGAAAGAAAAATCACTACCGCCTAATTCATATTTATTTAAGCCTGAATTTTAAAGGAGTATTTTATACCCACTTCTGGTAAGAACAACATAAGTTCTGGTATGGGTAGTGGCAGCTTTTATCAGTTTATTTAAATAAATATTTAGAGAGCCTGCTATGTGGTAGCGAGCACTTAAATTGAAATACTCATGCAATGATGAGTGAAACACTTCCCTGTCCAAGTTCACAACTCCGTGAGTGAGATGGTCTGATATCTGTAATACGGGGGGGCGGGGGAAGACCCTGGCCCAGTTCCTGCCCTGTGCAACCCCACACCCACCTGTGGAATGAAACTATGTGGAAAAACCAATGATGTACAACTATGGAGATTGTTCTGGGCCCTCCCCCTTCTCTCTGTCTCTGTATCTCTCTCTCTATCAAAAACAATAAAAAAAAACAATAAAAAAAAATACTTTGGGGGATTAAATATGATTTAGAAAAAAATATGTGTTTTCTATTTTCTTCAAGGCCATAGTTGGTCAGTATCTAGACAATAAACATTTTTATACTGAAATGTAGAAGAAGGAAGGGTTACCTATGTTAAAAGTGTTTTTTAAATTGAAACATAGAAGAGACAACAAAAGCAATGGAGTAGGAGAGGTGACGTTGATTAGAAGTTGCAAAATAACCAAAGTCAAAAGTGTTGAAAACAAGAGTCATTGTCAAAGTGACAATAGAACACACATGCAGTGCAAGGTGTATAATATGTACAATTGGTTATACTAAAAAATACAAGTCATATTAGGTGTACTTTAGATGTCTTTCTAACATTGGAGTGTATTTTTCATCTGGTAAATAGTACAGGGTAGAAGCATAAAAAAGTCATCCTAATCTTAAAAACAACCAATGGACTTGTGTGTGTGTATAGAATTTGAAATGAGCAAGCACAAAAGAAATGCTTTAATTCTAATACGATTTTGGTTTATCTACTTTGACTCAGTTCTTTGGGCTCAGAAAAAGCAGCAACTGTGTATTTACTGAGTCTTGGAAAAGCAGTGGAGCAGAACCATATGAAGCCAGTGTCTCAATCAGGCTACATGGACCAGCGTTTCAAAAGCTGCACTGCATATTGCAGTCACCCAGCAGCTTTAAGAAGTCTGATGCCTGAGTCCCATCCACAGAGATTCTGACTTAATTGGTTTAAGATGTGACTTGGCCATTGCAAATTTTTTTTTCTTTTACAGTGGTGAAAGAGAAGCTTATTGAATGTAAAAGTAGAGAAAGTATACTTCCAAGAGGTGGAAGTGGGCCTTGAGCAAGAGAGCGCAAGCTCAGAACATCAACAAAGTAAATTTTAATGTCTCCCCAGTTATCTGAGAGCTAAGCAAAGTGAGAACCACTAATAGACATATTTTGTGAAATTGACTTCCATTGAGAAACATTTAAAGGTCCCCAAACTCAAGGGAGGGGGTATAAGACTTCTGAGCTTTGTGCATCATTGCAAAGGTGGTAATGTTTCAAACCCATAAATGTCATCATTAAGGCTAACTGTTGCTATAAAACTGTTCAAAGCTAAAATGAATTTTTTGCTTTTTAAACAAATGCTTACAATGTTGGACGAAATACACATGAAATAGTGATGGCTTCGTGTCTATCCTATAACACCAAATAAACTAAATCCAGGTTACATAATTAGGACAGATTTATTTTTCTCCTATGTGCTAATATAAACTTTTAAACAAAACTACTAGTTATTAGAAAATGCTATTATGCTAATTTTCAAAGATGGATGTATAAACGTAATTCTCTTTTGATTGGCTGTTTCATTCTTGCTTTTAAGAGATGTTTTTCAGACTATAGGCTTACCTGAGATCAGCAGACAGAGACCACACATAAAGACCATTCTAAAGAAATAAATCTAATTTCAGGGACTAGTTTTACCATCCTTTACTTCACAGTGTTATCTCATGGATTTATCCTATAGATCAATGTGTTTATTCACAATGAAATCATTATTATACAAAAGACTTTTTGTGAAGGTTGATCTACTGCAATATTATAGGACTTTCCATTTTATTATATATTTTTAATGTTGTCTACCTCTGCACTTCATTAATGAAGCCTAATGATTATTGCTCCTCTTCTGCGCAGTCTAAATTACTTGTGCTTATCTTTGTTTTGGCACTTAAGACATCACATTCTAATATTTTTTTCTTTCTTTTTATTTTTTATTGTTTTTGCCAGAGAGAGAGGGAGAGAGATACAGAGAGAGAACTGAACTGGGGGAACTCCCCAGCTCAGCACATGGGTCCACACGGCCGGGGCCGGGATTCGATCCTCAGTCCCCGGCGCTGCAAAGTGAGCGCTCAACCCACTGAGCCATCCCGGCTTCCCCTAGTATTTTTCTCTCCCACTAGAAAGCACATAATCTTAACTATTTTGTAATCCAGTCCCCACCTAGCTTTCTCCCACCTTCATGTAATCTTCCTTATATTCCCTCAATGTCAAATGCATAAAAGAATCTGCAAAAGTGTTTCTTCTCAGAGCATCTGAGACCCTGTTTCTCGGGAACTGTCATCAGTTTTGGCTCAAACTCTTAATAAAAATTATAGGTTTGGACGTTTCTTATGTTGACAGATTCCTATTAGTTTTTACTCAGGGGAGTAACTAAATTATTGAAAAGCTGAACTTTTTGTGATATGTAATTCATCTCACATGAATATGAATCTTCGGGTAATTAATGAAAATTAATAAATTGAGTAACTAAGACTAGCTGTATTAGGTTCCAGGGAGAAGCAACATGTATTTTTGAACATACTAAGTTCTACTACTGAATAACTTTCCCAATACTAAAAGGATTTTTTAACTTACCTAAAGATCATGCATTTTAAGATATAAGAAGTTTACTTAAAATAATAAATTCAGTACATTTATTCTTTTAAGATCAAAATATAAATATTCCATAAACAAAATAAAATATTAATAAATTATTTTTTTTTGAAGCGAACATTTATTAATCAACATTTCACATTTTTGTAGCAAATATTTCATTAACTTCAACTCAGGATGAGTTACCACTCAAGTATAATTCAAGTTTACTAGCATCAAAATACGTTTTAGAGGATGTCCAGAGTCTCTTCTAGAATTCGATTATTTCTGAAGATGAATAACTATCTTCTAAATACTTTATAAACCAGTGAAAAATGGAGGGAAACTAATTTAAAGCGTTTAAGTCTTGTTATTAAAATGGAATAGTTTATTCCTAAAGAAAAAAATTGGGGAAAATAAAATTAGTAAGTGGATTTAGGTTATTTCTAATATTAATTCTTTCTGACATGACACTAATGTATCACTATTTGCTATGTTTAAAAATTATATTTAGCTCTAGGTGAATACAATTGCCATAGTTTTGTAGTTTTCCCGTACTAAAATCCCATCTGTAGCTCAGGAATTCATAATGCATGCACACTGATCAAAATAAGAGAAATCCTCCAAGTTTTGATATAATCAACTGTTTGCTGCTTTGAGATAAAAATGAATGCTTTTAAGGTTGCATACATTGCCAGTAGGCATTAATGGGGTTGGGTAAACTTGTCCCGGACAAATAAATGCACAGCGGACTGGAAATAAGGGGTTATAAACAACGGGAAAGCTTCCTATGCGTAGTAGGCGCTTAATAAAGTTTGGCGAATCTGCATCTCTGAAATGGCCGGTTCTTTCCCCAATCTTAGCCTCAACTCCAGTTGAGCGATTAGGGCACTTCGATACTAGTACAAAGGAAAAATGAGTTACAAGAAACATTGGAAGGAAAAAAGAACTTGGGCTTTTTCTTTGTGGGCTTAGGGGTCGAGTCAGGAACAAACCGCCAAGTTTGGGGGCAGGGGGTTAGCGGATGCTGACCCGGGTTGGGGCGGGGCGGGACCCCGAGAAGGGGTCCACCGGACCACCGGAGGCCGGACATGGGGCACCGGCGGCCTCGCGTCCACTTACCAGGCCAGGCCCAGGCACGTCCCCAGAGACAGCAGGCTCAGGCCGGTCCGGGGGTCCACCCAGCCTGCGCCTCCACCATCCCGGGCCTCGGGGCTCTTCCCGCCCTCGCTTCGCTTTCCCGGATCAGCGGGGGCTCCCTTGGGAGCCCACTTTTTCCGGCTCTTCACCTCGGACATGTCCGGAGGTTTCGAGGACCACAAGCCCGGGGCTGCCTTTACGCCTTGGGAGAGAGGGACGTGGCCGCCTTATCCTTTGCTGGAAGCCTTGGTAGTGACCGTGCCTCCGCCCAGATTTAGCGCCGCCCAGAAATCAGCTCCCTTCTCCTCCCAGCCATCCTCGCTGCTTCACGGCGTTCTCTGGTCTATAAGTTCCTCCCGGTAAGACAGGTGGGGATCCCACTTCCCCCTTCCTTTGCGTTAACACTGCAAACCCGAAGAGATCGTGGCTCCCGCGCACTTGCGGGCCGCGGGAGCGCCAGGGGGTGGGGCAGCTCGCGCCACGTCAGGCGCGCCGCCGCCTCGGCCCGCCCCTCACTGGAACGTGGCGCGCCCCTGTGGCTTAGCCACGCCCACTGTAGGGTGGAGCGAAGGGCGCTTTCTTATGCGCGCGCGCGCACAAGTCGAAAGTCGAAGCGGGAGCGCGCCCGGCTGCGGTGGCCGCCCCCAAGTAGGGACTGCCGAGTGTTTATTTGCATGTGCGGGCGCGCGCTGTCCGGGTTGGGCGGGCTCCCTACATTTTGAGTGCTCCGCCGTCCCAAGGCAAAGAGGAGGAGGTTATCAAGTGGACGCGGATGCTTTATTTTCCGGCCGAAGGGGTGAAAGCGCGAAAGGTGAGGGATCCGGGCCCTCAGTTCCCTGCGAGAACTTGAAGTAGCCAAGGCGGCGCCCGGAGTGGCGTGGGGCTCCCGGGGTGCAGCTACCACCTGAGGGTAGGAGTGACAGCCCTAGTGGCCCACCTCCCTTTGTGTCTAGGGTGGGGTCCACCGAGAAGGCGGTCCTTGGGCCTGGCCTCACCTCGGCGACCCCGAGACTGTGTTGTCCGCCCGTGGAGGTGACGCCCACCTTTCCACCGGTAGAGGTTCCTGGGGGTCTTCAGTCGCGGGTGCCCAGGTAAGGCACCTGGGAGACCCGGACTTGTACCTGGGCTGCCCTGTATTCTGCATTCCCCTTCCGGAGCCCCCGTTGACTTCCCCTCTCCCTATTTGATTTCCTATTCTGTCCCCGCAGGGCTACTCTTCCCAAGTAAGATCTGTGTTCGAAGGTTTGGGTAAATGTGCGCCTGGCTTTTCTCCCCGAGCCACGTTCTTTGGCGGTTCAGCACCGATTTCAGGGACTCAGAATTTTGAGATAAGGAATAATTGTACCTCCTGTACCAGGAATAAAAATTTTCTAAAGAGGAAATAGTTAACTATTAACGCTTCTCCTGGATGAAATTGCCTTTCTATTTCACACTTTGAAAAGTTTCGACTTCTCATTTTGATGTAGTTACAGAAAGTGGCACTGAGAATTTGCTTAGAATATTTCAATTTGTGCGGTTTAAAATTCACGTATTTTTAGTAGAGCTAGGTAAAGTTGGAAATTAGTTTCAGAATGTCACTATTTGCTAGGCAATTGGACATAACCTAAATTCATTTTTGTTTTGTCAAATTGAGTTTTATTACTAAAAATTAAGGGATGATTTATGTTTAAATTGAGATCATAAAAACGTTATTCACATTTTAAAAATAAAATGATAGACTTGATTCTAATAACTTTTTCTTTTATCAGTTTCATGCCAGTACTGGGCATTTTTGAACCTTGACAAGTTAGGCAAATGCTTTATTTCACTATGTTTGCAAGTGGCACATTTGGTGGTACTTAAAAAATATGTAGTCATTATTGAAGCTTAGTGACTATTGCTCCTCTTTTTAAAGATTTATTTTTATTGTTTTTGACTGAGAGACGGAGAGAAGGGGGAGGGCCCAAAGCAGTCTCCACAGTTGCACGTCATTAGTTTTCTATCATTAGTTTTCTATGTAGTTTCATTCCACAGGTGGGCTCATTCCACAGGTGGGCTCTGGGCTCAGCAGGGCAGAAACTGGCCAGGGGCCTCCGCAATGGGAGGCATGCAGGAGCTGGGGAGCACACCGGGGCGGGATCCGAACCAGGGGCCTCCCACATAGGAAGCTTGCCCGATGAGAACCAAACTTGGGGCACATTGCTGCATCCCTATTGCTCCTCTTTTGTGCAGTCTAAATTATCTTTGGTTTTGTCCTTAGATATCACATTCTGATGATACTTTTCTCTCACATATGGATTGTGAATGCCTTCAGGGATATCATTTAATCTTCACTGTAGACTCAGGGCTTGGCACATTGGAAGGGCTCAAATGTTTATTGAATGAATAACTTAATAAACATATGTAGACATTCACTGTAGTACATTGGATAGAGTTCTGTTAATGTTATAAGAACTCGCAAACAGGGATGCCGGGGTGGCTCAGTGGGTTGAGAGCTTGCCTTGCAGCCTTGGGGTCCGAGGATCGAGTCCTGCCCTGGCCCATGCAGACCCATATGCTGAACTGGGGTGTGCTTTCCATGTGGGAGGCTCCCTGGACTTGCAGGGGCATACCTCCTATTCGGGAAGCCCCTGGCTGGTTCTGTGCCCCCAGGGCCTACCTGTGAGGATGAAACTTGAAAACTGATGAAGTACCAGTACAACTATGGAAATTGCTCTGGGCCTTTCTCTTTCTCTCTGTCTCTATCTAGCTCTCTGTCAAAACAATAAAATAAATCTTAAAAAAAAAAACTTGCAAACATTCTGATCTGGGTTTTATACCCATGGTAAAATTTATATTTGAAATAAAGTCAGTAGAACCTTAGAGTATTATACCGTAAAGAATAGTATTATTTTTTGTGTTTTCTTAATCTATGAAATGACGTTAGAGGGTATTTACTTTTACGCTGTCATACTTAGCAGCTCAGCTGAAATATTACTGGAGTGAACATAAGAGAAATGTGTTTACCATTGAAGACTGAGAGCTGACACCCACCTTGAGAGAGAACTATTAATAATACTCAATACCAACAATGCTCTAGTTAGTCATATGTTGGATAAAGAAAACAAGATTTTTTAAACACTAGGACTTCATGAAGTATGATCATTGTTCATAAAATATTAAACATTTTTTTTTTCTTGTAAAAGTGATAATGTATATTGAGAAAGTTAAGACAATATAGAACAGTACAAAAAAAAACAAAGGGGGAAAAAAACCCCAAGTCTTGCTACTTAGAAGTAATTGAAACATTTTATTGAATAGACTTCTAAACATCTCCCTATGTATTTATATGATGCCAACACATATTTTATGCTATATATGAGATCATATTTCTAATTTTTGCAACCAACAATGTGTCATTAGCATCTTTCCATGTCAGGACATGGAGATGTATTTTATTTTAAATGGTTGTATAATATTCCATCTTATGTACATATGGGCATTTTGGTTGTTTTCATCTTTTTTTCTCGTCTGTGCACTCTCTGTTAACTTTTTTTGTGGGTATTTTTGCATATACATGTGAATGTCTCCTTCAGGTAAATTCCTAGAAGTGTCATTTCTGGGTTAAAGAGAATGTGTCTTTTAAACTCTTCCATATCTTATATTGCCTTCCAGAAAAGCTGCATTCATTTTGTACTCACCTCAAGTAATTCATAAAAATACCCATTTTTCTCATACTGTTGAAAGCATTGGGTTTTGCTCATTAAAAAAATCTTTGCCAAATAAAACCTATTTTCTGTACATTTCTTGATTATCAGTGAGGACATATATCTTTTATATATTTATTGGCTTGACAAATATTTTGATGTTTTGCCTGTAGGTTGGGTTGACGGCTCAGAGAGAAAAAATTGAGAGAGGATGGATGCAAAAGCTCGAAATTGTTTACTTCAACATAGAGAAGCCCTGGAGAAGGACATTAAAACGTCCTACATAATGGATCATATGATTAGTGCTGGAGTTCTAACAGTATCAGAGGAGGAAAAAGTGAAAAATGAGGTAAAGTTCTCGGAGGCAGCCTATGCATTTTTAGGAAATTTTAGAATTTATTTCCGAACTTACACAGGTCTCCACTAAATTATTGCACACATACTCTTTCTTCGTAGTATACTAAATGACTTTTTTTTTTTTTTAGCTCACTCAACAGCAACGGGCAGCTATGCTAATTAAAATGATACTTAAAAAAGATAATTATTCCTATATATCATTCTACAATGCTCTACTACATGAAGGTTATAAAGATCTTGCTGCCCTTCTTCATGATGGCATTCCTGTTATATCTTCTTCCAATGGCAAAGATTCATTTGGTGGAATAACTTCATATGGTTTGTATTCATGATACCTTCTATCACATTGCTGTCTCAGTGGCTACATTGTTGCAGTTTTGTCTTATAGATGAAGTCTGCTGAAGAGACTCATTGATTCACAAAACATACATCTGAAAAAGTTATGCTAGGTTTTCTAATTTGCATATTCTTATTTGCATCTATATTAACTCTCATACTTTCTTCTTGCCCAGGGAGCTATCTACTGCTAAGGTAGTAATATACATACCAATTTTTAGAGATAAAAAGACAATTTGTAGGCCTTCCTTTAAATTCTTCAGTTCTGTGTTCATTGAGCTCATGCGCAAGAAAGGAGTCTAGAAATCTATATTCTTGAAAGGAAGTCTATATTCTTCCCTTTTACACTCTCTTTCCCAGTCTTTAATACGAGAAAAAGAGATTGGAGAGTCAGAGAGGAATAAGGTAAGATGTAGATGGAAATTTTCATTGTGTATAGTCATCATGAAAGGTGTATGTTTGCTTTTGTTCTGGGTGTTCTGAGAAATCAGAAAGTTGAATTTAATATGCTAGCCACATTTTTTACTTGTCATGGAAACTCTGAGACTAGGCCTCAGCTTTATTCTCTTTGGTTTTTATATTACTTGAGTAACCATATCAAAGTTCTCTTCATTCATGCTTGTTTTGTTTTGGATTTCAGTAAGGACTGTCCTGTGTGAAGGAGGAGTCCCACAGAGGCCAGTTGTTTTTGTTACTAGGAAGAAACTGGTAGGTGCAATTCAGCAGAAACTCTTCAAACTGAATGATGAGCCAGGATGGGTCACTGTGTATGGAATGGCAGGTTGTGGAAAGTCTGTATTAGCTGCAGAAGCTGTTCGAGATCATGGCCTCTTAGAAGGTAAGTTTTGATTACTATGTGTTACTGGCTAAGGAGATATTCTTTAGGCATTAGATTTGTTTCCTGTTGCTGCTGTAACAAATTGTCAAACATTTGGTGGCTTATAATAATACCAATTTATTATCTTATAGTTCTAGAGGTCAGAAATCCAAAGATAGATCTTACTGGGCTAAAATCAAGGTGTCAGCAATATTGAGTTCCTAGTGAAGGCTCTCGTGAGAATCCTTTTCCTTGCATTTTCCAGCTTCTAAAGGTGGCCTACATTTCTTGGCTCATGGTCCCTTCCTTCATTTTCAAAGCTGGCAGTGCATAACATCTTCAGATCTTTCTCTTTCTCTCTGTCATCACTTATCCTCTGACTCTGACCTTTATGCCACCTTCATGTAAAGGGCTGTGTGATTTCATTGGGCCCAATGGATAATCTAATCTCAAAATTCTTAATTTAATTGCATCTACAAAGTCCCTTTTGCCATGTACGGTAACATTTACAAGTTCTGTGGAATAGAATGTGGACATCTTTGAGGGGCTATTATTCTGCCTGCCACAGGCATGATTAAATTTGGAACTTATTTTTTTATCTCACTTGTCACAATGAGGCTTGGCTAGCCAGACTAATAAATACATACATTATCAGATGGCATTTATTATTCCTGGAATGAAGCTAGTTCCCTTGAATCTTAATAATTGAGGGTTGAAAAGGGAGTCTTAAAAGGTTGTCCAGCTTATATCCCTGCCTGTCAGGCAGTACTAGATTTATACCTTCCTCTCTGTTGTGGCATAGAGTACTGTAGGGGAGGAGATTCTTGGAAATTCAGTTCCATTAGTGACTCTCCCAGTGGGTGCTTCTCCCATGTATTTGGCATCCTGTACTAAATTATTAATTCCATTTCTGTAATTCTATCAATTGCTTACCTGTAAAAATAAAAATCTTTATTAGCTTGTCTGTCTATGGTAAGCCCCAAGAAAAAGAAAAATTGGGAGTCAACTATAGTAGCAACTGATGGATTTTTGAAGGTAGGCTTTATTGATTCACTTGCTATCTAGTGACTGACTTCTTGCTTCAGGTATTCATGTATTCAGTAATGTTTGAGATCCCACTGTGGTGCTTGGCACTATATTGGGCACTAGGGATCCAAGAAGAAGGCACAGTTTGTGCATCTAAGGAATTTATTCACATTCTAGTAAGGGAGACAGACATTTTAAGAAATTATAATATATGTGATAAATTGAAAAGTAGAAGCAAGTATAATGTGCGTAGTTAGAACAAAGGAAGGAAATGTTATTTCTCTGGGGGAAGGAGATAGACAGCACAGGTTTCCTGAATGAGATGACATTTTAGCTGGAGTTTGGAGGAAGAATAAAAGTTTGCTAGGCAGACTAGGTAGGGATGGGAGAGTAGGGAAAGTATTGGGTAGTTACTGGAGTGGGAAGGGCATACTGTACAGAAGAGGGTTTAGGACATTTACCAGGTATAGGACTGAACTTAATGAGCCAGGTAGGTTGCCAGGGTATTCATCAGGAATAGTTGTGTACCTCTATCAGTCTTTGGTTGCCTCCATTCATTAGTGAACTATAGGGGAATTTAAGGACAGTTCCCAATTTCTGGTTGTTAATAACTTTTTGTTTTGTTTATAGTACATAATCAGCGATTAAGACAGGTTATGAGATGACAAAATTAGTGGAATAAATGGTAAACTGGTAAACTTCTAAGGCAAGCTTGTCCAGCCCGTGCCCCACATGTGGCCCAGGATGGCTTTGAATATGGCCCAACACAAATGGGTAAACTTTCTTAAAATATTAGGAGATGTTTTTTCCAATTTATATTTTAGCTCATTAGCTATTGTTTATGTTAGTGTATTTTATGTGTAGCCCAAGACAAGTCATTTTCCATTGTGGCCCAGGGAAGCCACAAGATTGGACCCTCCACCCCACCCCACCTCCCATTCTAAGAGCTTTAGAAAGCTGGAGGTTAGGGCACGTGTGTTGTACACACCACACCTGGCTTTATTTATACTTCACAGCCTTTATCAGCATTATTGGTCATACTCTTGTCGATAGTATGCCCAATTTCCCAACCCTGGTTTTTCCCCTTTGTCATTATAGAGAAGTTTCCTGGGACTCAGCTCTATGCAAATCTCAAGGCCAAAGCTTTATTTTTATACGTTTATTAATTTTTTTAACTTCTACTACAAAGTTGATCACCAAAGATATTTCAAGATAGATTAGTGTGAAGAACTAGGTTTCTGTCAATATTATGAATTTCTTTTAAAATATATATTTATAATATCCTAATATATAGGGTTAAAATTGTGCCCTCCAACTCAATTTAAATTACTCCGGATTGTTGGGGGTGAATTTTCTACTTTAGTGATTAAAATTAACCAACAATGTATGGATTAATTACCCAGGTATCATAATTGTGTAAATTGTAGTCCTGGACTAGATTTTAACCATTTTGTTAGGAGAAAATGTCAGAGATAGTGGCAGCTGTCTGCTACTATTGTAGCTGCTACTGCGTAGTGAGCTTAATTCATATTCCTCAGATACTTTGGTGAAATCTCAAGTTCAGAGGATTGAGTCAATCATATTTTTTACTTCATAGCCCATTATTATATTAGGTCTATATAAGACTTAACTTCTTGCTATGTTTATTTCCTTAAAAAAATTTTTAATTCTCTTTTTCTTCCTCCCCCCCAAGGAAAAACACTCCTCTTATATGTCGCCTCTACACAATGACAACACTAGTTCATTTCTGATACCACATGTATGAGTTTTCCTCACATCCAGCAATTCTTCAATACCAACTGGGTATCCTGTGATTTAAACTCAATTTAGATACTTTCTATCTGGAGATAGTGTCACATTCTAGAGGCTAAGGGTTTAGTCTCACAATGCTGCCCCTGCCCTCCTTCAGATGCCAGCTACAATCCCAGGTTGTTACCTGTGCTTTTGACCAAACCTCTGCTATAATATAGAGCAGAGGTTCTCTCTGCTTGGGTTAAATTTGCTAGAGCGGCTCACAGAACTCAGGAATACATTTGATTTACTAGATTACTGGTTTATTATAAAAGGATATAACTAAAGAACAGCCAGGTGGAATAAATGCATAAGGGCAAAGTGTGTGGGAAAATTCTCTAAGCTTTCATGTTCTCTCTGGATGTGCTACTCTCCCCAACACCTCCATGTGTTCACCAACCCAGAAGCTCTGTGAACCCTACCTTTTTGGGCTTTTATGGAGGCCTCATTACATTAGCATGTTTAATTAAATCACTGGACATTCATGATTGTACTCATTCTCTAGCCACTCTCCCCTTGAGTTTTTAAAGCGTGGAAGCTTTTCTTGATGCCATTAGATTATTAATTTCTACCAAGATAAGCCTCCTGTGTAAGTAGGATGACTGTAATTTTCTCTGAATAAAGGCACTTTTTCTCCTGAATGAATTATAGATATAAGCCTCATACAAGGCTAAATTGCTCCCTCTTGTGCCCATAGTCAAGATGTTTAGATTCTTTCTGAAATGTGGAATTAATGCTTTAGTGTCATATTGTGATAGTAGGCGATTTGCAAATCAGTTGGTAATTTGGTCTGTTTGTCTTTCTTTTTTAAAGCCAATAGTATTTTATTTATTTTTTTATTGCATGTGTTTATCATACCCTCAGTGTTTAGTTTTAAATTTAGGAGAGGAGATCTTTGATACAGGTAATAAGTTAGATACTTAAATTTAAATCTCAAGAGTTTAGTATCTAGCTGTATCAGATACTTTCTTTGCCTTGTCTTTAATCTTGGGATTTTTTTTTAAAAATTTAAATGGAAACCACAAATTAAAAACAAAAAGAACCTTAGAAGCAGCAGGTAGTTTGAAACTTTGTTTTAAATATTACAGTAGTAGTATTTTCATATAAAAAGTTTAAGAAGAAGTAAAAATTTTTTTCATTTGCCCTTCTCCCCTTTCTCCTAAATTCTTCACCAGAGAAAATCATGGTTAACAGTTTAGAGTAAATTTTTTCAAACTTTTTCCTGTGCATGTACTAACGTGAACATCTAGGACACAGCTACAGCACTAAGTAAAGCCAGAAAATGAAACAGAAATCAAGGATTTACTGATCTGTAACTGTTGACTTACACTGAAGGAAGCCTGAGGGAACTTCAGGGAGCTTTCAGGAGTAACGTAAAGTTTAGGACTTGTTTACCTTCTTCTGAGACACTGGCACTGATAATCAAAGCATACTTCATACCTTAGTTATCGCAGAGTTCTCTGTCTCCTGCTCATTTGTTATCTTTTATAGTCTCAAGGAGTTACTACTCAGTACATTACCAGTTCTGATCTAGGACCCCTTCCCTTATTCCCAAGCCTTTCTGCCGAGCCCTATTTAGACTTTCTCCTCTGTAGGATCAGAACACTCCTCTGTATCATCAGCCCCTTCTTAGATTGTTTACCTTCTTGCATTATTTGAAACTGGGCTGTTCCCTGAGGATTCCACCTCTTCATAGCCACCTTTAGTGTGTGGCAACTATTTTTCCTTTATATCCCACATACTTCAGAACCAGGAAATGGATAGATATTGTCCTGACTTTCTGTTGCCTTATACTCCTCCATTAATACTACTACAGCTAAATTCTTTGTCCTTTGAGGTTCATTACTCTAATCTTGCCCAGTTATGTTATTGCCCTCATTGACAGTTGGACTTCTTAATTATAATTTAAGCCCTTCTGCTGGTAGTGTTTGTGATTTTGATATCTAGAAAAAAAATATGTGGATAATTTATCCTAGACCTTGGCCTCTCAGTTCCTCTTTATCTTCAGTGATCATTTTCTTCACTTCTTTTAGCCATGTACTTCCCTGGACCCTGGCCTGGACTTTGGTCCTTGGTATTACCAGAAATGATGTCACTTTTGAAATCTTGTTAAATGTTCTGTTCTGTGCTCTTAGCCTACTGCTACCTATTCTGTTCAAGTTCACTACTACAGTTTTCTGACCTATCAAAATTTATCTATTGGTTCTATAATATCCTCACTATTCATGCCATTAGTTGCCTTCTAGGCTTGGGCTTAGATTTTTGTTGGCCATCATTCAGTTGCTCCTTAGTACGTATACTCTTGGCTTCTCTCTTTATCTTGGGTGAAAGCTGATTCCTTCTCTGTGCTAGGAGATGGAGTAGGTATTTTTTCTTATTCCTTGTTGCTTCATCCAAACCACTACTTGCTTCCTATTTGCTGGAGAAAATCACCCAACTGATTTTCAGTTTAAATTCATAATCACAAACCTTGGCAGTTTTATTAGGTTTATTTAGTGGATGTGTAACCATTGTATTGGGCTTGTCGGGTGTAATCAGAAAATAAATTTACGGTACTCTTTTTCCCTCAGTGCCTATTCATAACTCTTCTCCTGGACTGATTCTTTTGGCCTCATATAGGTTCAGAGTCCCCAGGTCATTTCATGTTCAAAAACAGTCTCATTTTAATAATTAAAATTGTCAGTTCTATTTAATACTCCAAACTTTGTTTATATATAAGATCCTCCTGTTCCTTAGTTGGGCCTGCCTCAAGCTTTGAAAACCTGTAGGGGAAGAGGAGGTTTGGATGGTTCTAGCTTTTTCCTATAGCAAACAATACCGTAGTGAATATCCTTGTGGAGGAAGACTAGTTTAGAAATTGAATATTGACCATGGAGGTTTGAATCCCATCTCTGCTTTATTAGCTGTGTAACCTTGGATAAATTACTCAAACCTTTGTATACTGCAATGTCCTCATCTATAAAGTGGGGATAATAATAGTGTCTGCTTGATAGTGCGTTATGAGGTTTAAATATAGATTAATGTGTAGAACTACTAGAATAGTGCTCAAAAATATGTTATAAATAGATCTTTGAGCATTAAAACAAATACTTTTGGATGATTAAGCTTTTAAGGTATTGATTTCTTTTTGTACTTAATTATTTGTGAATGACAGTAAACAAATTGCCTTTTGGTGTACTCTATTTATGTTTGTACCTACTTTTTGCTTTTTCTTATACTTGTTAGTCACATAATATAAATCTTTATAGTTAATGCTACTGGTATGATCTAATGCAGGTGTCTCCAAACTACAGTCCGCGGGCCGAGGTCCTCTCATCCGGCCCATGGAGACCTTTTAATCTGAATAAAATAATATTAAATAAATAATTAAAAACAACACCTATGTTTTGATTCTTTTTTATTTGGACCTCGAGTGTGTAGTTGGCCCCCAAACTGCTGTTTGATAGTTAATGCGGCCCATGGGCTGAAAAGTTTGGAGATTCTAATGCTACTATTCACCATATTTTACACATAGGGACCCCTCTTATTAATACTTTTATTTCTATCTAGATGGAGCTGATTAAGTATAGTCTATGAAAGCTTAAGATTTTTGGCTCCTGATAATATATAAGTAAAAAATACATATTTTAAGATACGCTATGGCTTAATTAATGCTAATGATGATGATAACAGTTGACAATAACAGTAATAATGTCCACTCATATAATGATTACTAGTTCAAAGCTTAATATTTGTAAGGTGATCTAATATCCATATTACTGATCAGTCTCTTAACAACCCTTTATAGTTACATAGCAAATTCACATATTTCATATTATTAATTTCTCAGAGTAATTCTGAAATAAGCAGAATAAACAGTCTTATTTCAGTATAATAAATGAGACCAAGGTTAAGTGATTAGCTAAAAATTGCATAGTTATTAAGCAGTAGAGCCAGACTTGTACCTAACTTCTTCTCTATATGAGAATCATAATGAGTGAGTTTTGTATCCTTAGGCATCAGAGGTGATTTTGCCCTGCAGTGGACATTTGCAGTATTTAGAGACAGTTTTGGTTGTCATAATAGGGGAGGGGAAATGCCACTAACATCTAATGGATAGAAATGAGGGAGGCGGTTAAACGTCATAAAATGCACAAGGCAGTCTCTCACACAATGAATTATCTGGCCCCAAAATGTCCAGAGTGCTTAGGCCAAGAAACTGTGCTGTCCAGTATGATTGATGACCTAGGACAAAGATTGTGAAATTTTGTTTGGTAAGGTTTTACTGATAAAAAGTAGATTTACTCCAAACTTCAATTTATCCATATTTTCAGTTTTTCTTAGTTCAGACTAGAAAGGTCAGTAACACCATGTAAGTAGAATTTATACTGCATCAAGAAAAGTTGCAGATGTGTTGAGACTGAAGATTGGAGTAAATCTGATGCTTATCCGTAAAAACTTTCAAAGAAGCATTCCTATTCCAAGCCCTTAAGTTTATTATTACTTTCCTCACCAGGTTGTTTCCCAGGGGGTGTGCATTGGGTTTCAGTTGGGAAACAAGACAAAGCTGGACTTCTGATGAAACTTCAGAATCTTTGTACACGGTTGGATGATGATGAGAGTTTCTCCCAGAGGCTTCCACTTAATATTGAAGAGGCTAAAGACCGTCTCCGCATTCTGATGCTACGAAAGCACCCAAGGTACAGATGGTCAAATTTGGTTGGTATATGAAGTCCCAATGACACTTAACTCCTGACATCTTGGGAACATTGTACCCTTTTCTGGCTGTTTGGTAGAGTATCTAAGAAAGAACCATTGCTTTCCTGCTGTTCTCGCTCTTGTATTAAAAAATAAAAAAGGTGGTTGCTACTGGCCTAAAATAACTACTTTTCTCTTTTTTTTGCATTCTAACTACCACATCATCATTTATGTACCATTACAGGCTCTCAAGGAATATATAAGTAGATGAGTTGGTGAGTGGTCTTTGCTAGAAAATGCAACTTTGTTACCTTAAATCCATTATTTCTAATGGATTAACATTAAACAAGAGATAATAAATGTGGGAAAGTGGTAAAAAAAAGACTGAGTCAGGAAGGATTATTTATTTAATGGAACCCTTCTTTAATCTCAGTTTTTGGGTATACATGCAATTCCTCTACTTCCATATACTTCAAGAGTTTATTTATTTCAATAATTTATATATTCAATAAATACTGTTATAATTATGTGCCAGGTGCTGTTATCAGCTATTTCACAATTTCCATTAGCCGGAAGGAAGACAGCAGCTTAATTGCTGCTTGTGTTAAGAGTATAACTTGGGATTCAATCAACAGTGTGATTTTCATAATCTAGTGGCCATTCGTTTCATTTGTTCATTTAACCAGAATTGAGTGTTGTGCCTGGGTCAGTGCTGCAAGTACAAAGATGAATAGAGCATTTCCTAAGAAGGTAATATGGACAAGCATTAGGTAATGACACTGAACTTTTATTTAATGTCCCAGTGCACCTGATGATTAGTACATTGTCATATGTAACAGTGGCTGAGTATGACAGTGATCATCTCAAATTGGCAAGGAGATTAATATCAGAATATTGGGAGAGAGGAGTAATTTTTGGAAAAAGCCTCCTAGGTGATTATGATGGATACTCAGGATGGAGGGTAAGCTTTGTTCTCTTTTGGTTTTTTCCCCTCCAGATTCCTCCATTATCTCCCTCTCAACCCTTGATAGTCACTGGTAACCATTATCCTGGAGGAAGTAGAATTGAGATCACTAACCATTTCTTCTTTTCTTGCTCAGTAACTTCTCTTGTTTAGGAAGATGTTACCACTCTCACATGTATCAGACCATGGCTTATAAAACAGGCCATTTTATTTATTTTTCAGCATCATTTTGGTTTATGCTTTTGCAGTTTTCCAACCTGCATATGTGCATATGTGCATAGAGTCTTTGTTTTTTTTGTGGTGTATACAGGTAGTGTGACATTCAGATATTGTATAATTATGCTAGCAGGTGTTAGTTGTATTCTTTCTTCACTTCTTCTGGTGAGTTTAAAAAGTTTTTGGAGAGCAGTTAAGAATTGGCACAGAGGTATTTTTGTCATTAGGAATAAGCAAACTGATTTCTTGGGTGGAGAACACCCCATTAGTGTACCAAATGGAAAGTAATATTCTCACTAATGCTTTCTATTAGGTTTGAACACATGAAATTGCTAGTTTTATAGGTAGAAAACAGCCAAATATCATGGTTATATGATTCATTGTAATACTAAACTGAAGTTCTCATTTGTGTTTGTGGTTAAAGACTGAATTGGAAAAATCCCATTACATGGATAGTTCTTTTTAGGCACTAGGTAGTTGATTTCATGGTATACACAGCCCTCTTTTTATAGGTATCTTAATTTTAATATTCATTGATTTGGGGTAGAAAGAGGGGGAAGCCTCTTAATTTCTCCCCCCTTATTTGGATCAGTATATTGTGAAAGAGATAGCACAAAAAAGAGGAAGAACCATGAGACCAATCTATTCCTTCTGTTTTTATTTTGTAAATTTAAAAACAGTGGTGTCATTCTCTTTTTTTAAAGGATGCTTAAAATAAATGCAATTAGTGACTGAATATGGTTTTTTAAATTAGGTCTCTGTTGATCTTGGATGATGTTTGGGATCCTTGGGTATTAAAAGCTTTTGACAATCAATGTCAGATTCTTCTTACAACCAGAGACAAGAGTGTTACAGACTCAGTAATGGGTAAGGATTATTAATTGCTTTTTAGTGCTTTTATGTTTTAATTCAATTACATTTAAATATGTGGCACACCAAATTACTAATTATATCTTATGATTTTGCAGGTCCTAAATATGTAGTCCCTGTGGAGAGTGACTTAGGAAAAGAAAAAGGACTTGAAATTTTATCCCTTTTTGTTAATATGAAGAAAGCAGATTTGCCAGAACAAGCTCATAGTATTATAAAAGAATGTAAAGGTATAGTTATTAATTTAGTATATGAGGGGTTTATAGAGATATTAATATATCCTTTTGTAAGTTAAGCTAATGAACATGACAGTTCGGCACATGAATATCCAAAAACTTTATGAAACTATTTAATATTTTAGGTTCTTCTCTGATACCTTAAGTGTACGAGGGCTATCTGAAAAAAATCCAGCCATTGTCAGTATAACAAGAATTACATGGCTGGAAACTTTCCAGACAGCCCTCATATAAAGGTATTTTGATATTAATTTATTTATTAAAATAATATTTAATGAACACCCATAATAATATGTTAGTGGGAGGGGAAATATGAAGATATAATCTATACTGTCAAAGAATAAAAAATATAGTGAGAGAGTTTCAAAAATTTTTGCTGGGATTTTTAAAAATACTGTTCTGATAAGTAACAACTGGTGTTGTTTTCTTAATTTGCATTTTTTATTAAAGAAGTTAAACTTTTTACTTGTTTATTGGATATTTGCATTTTAAGGAATTACCCTTGATTTGCTTTTCTTTTGTGACATAAGTATACTCTAACTATTGAAGCTGTTATCCCTTTGTAATATTTTTCCCAGTTTTTTTTTTTGTAGTGTTTTTTGAAATACAGAAATTTAAAATTTTATAGAGTCAAATCTATTAGTACTTAATATTTCTTCCATCATTGTTAATGGTTGGAAGTACTTTGTGTATTTTTTTCTCTCATCGAATAGATACTTGGTTTTGAGTTAAATGACTTAAAAAAAATCTTAAACTAAAAAAATAAAGGTTTATATTTATTATAAAGCTGATGCATGTCCATTTTGAAACATGCAGGACAATGTGTGAAACTATAAAGAAAATAGAAGTTATAATCTGATAATTATTAGTATCATGAAAATATCTCTTTTATATAAAACTTCGAAAAAAAATTGAGAATATAATGTGGTATATATAATTAAAAATGTACTTTTTATATAACAAATCTTAAACATTTTCCCATGCCATTAAATATCTTTTGAAATAAATTTACCAGTGGCATAATGTTGTGATATAATTTACTTTATTTAGTCATTTCTCTATTATTGTTTAAGATTTCTCACTATTTTAAATAATGCTGTGATGAATATCACATAATGAAATATTTCTTATTTCTAATGACCTCCTTAGAATAAAGATCTACAGTAAATCCAAGAGTTATAAGTATATTAAGGCTTTGGATACAAGCAACAGAAATTATTTCTTAAGAATAAATTGATTCTCAGTGAGTGGTATTTCTGAAATGAGACAGTATTAACACAATGACTTTGCTTTTTCTTTAGGTTCTCCTCTTATAGTGTCTTTAATTGGTGCACTTTTACGTGATTTTCCCAACCGCTGGGAGTACTACCTTAGACAACTTCAGAATAAGCAATTTAAGAGAATAAGGAAGTCTTCATCTTATGATTATGAGGCTCTGGATGAAGCCATGTGTATAAGTGTTGAAATGCTCCGAGAAGAGATCAAACATTATTACACAGATCTTTCTATCTTTCCGAAGGATGTTAAGGCACCTACAAAGGTAATAAATTAGAGGGACCAACAATCCTCGTTATTGGGTATTTATGGCATTGTAACCTTTGATACAGTACTGAAGATATTGTTACAGAGGATATTGGAAAGATAAGACTGGTGTGACTGAGGTGGCAGGTTGTAGGGTTCAGAAGCCCCACTTCTGTCAGTCTCTGTCAAAGTCTTTGGTGTTGAACCTGGACGTGTTACCTGTTTCTCAGTGGTTCTAGTGAAGATGGAGAAGCATCCGGCTTCTTTTTCTCTTTTCTAATTTATCTTGAGGAATGGTTGAACCTCTTATGAAACAGATTCCTATTCAGGGCTGTAAGATGTGATTTTTTTGTGTGTGTTGACACCTTGTCTGCAATCCTGGCTGTTGCATTTTTGTGGTTCATTAAATGCTTAAAATAATTCCTAGGTGTTATGTGTTCTCTGGGACATGGAAACTGAAGAAGTTGAAGACATACTGCAGGAGTTTGTTAATAAGTCTCTCTTATTCTGTGATCGGAATGGAAAATCATTCTGTTATTATTTACATGATCTTCAAGTAGATTTTCTTACAGAAAAGAATCGCAGCCAGCTTCAGGTACTTGTACCTCTGTTATTTTTTCTTTTTTAACTTTTTATTTTGCAATAATGTTAGACTTACAGAAAACCTGCAAATTAGTATGGAGTTTCTATGCATCTACCCTTCCCCAGGTCTTTTCAGTGTTAACATCTTACATAACTATACATTATTAAAGCCAGAAAATTAACATTGATATAATGCTATTTACTAATCCACAGATTGTATTTGAATTTCTCCAGCTTTCCCACTAACGTCCTTCTTGTGGTCCAGACTCAGTTCAGGATCCCATATTGCATTATAATTGTCATGTGTCCTTAGTTTTCTCAAATCTATGAAAATTCCTCAGCTTTCTTTATCTTTTATAGTTACTTTTGAGGGGTACTAGCTAGTTATTTTGTATAGTGTCCCTTAGTTTGGGTTCATCTTACGTTTTCTCCTGACTATATCAGGGTCATATATTTTTGGCAAGAATGCCACAGATGTTGTGACCTTCTTGGTACAGTGTATCAAGGTGTTGATGAATCTTATTATGATTGGTGTTAACATCAATCACTTGGTTAAAATGTTATTTGCCTTTTTATCCACTATAAAGTTATTATTTTCTTTTTGTGTTAAGTATTTTTTTAGGGAGAGTCTCTGTACATTCTGAAATGTTTCATTTGGGCTTTAGGATCTACATAAGAAGATAGTCACTCAGTTCCACAGACATCACCAGCTGCATAGTCTTTCATCAGATCAGGAGGACTGCATGTACTGGTACAGTTTCCTGGCCTATCACATGGCCAGTGCCAATATGCACAAAGTAAGATGACTCATTTAAAAAATTATTTTCTTTTATCTCACTTTTACTTTGTCCCTATGTTTAGATTTTTCTTTTATTAGTAAAAATAGAGTTATAGACTATGTCAACATTTTTGTTTTTTTGGTACTGTTTTCACCTGCAGCAATTTAATAAAGTACCTTAGTAATTACAGTAAATGAACCACCTAAAAATTCCCTCTCTTCTTACCAATGCATTGATATAAATGATAGTGTGGCAGGATTCAGTATCTTCTCATTTTTTAACCTTTTTTCTTGATGTTTGAAGGTAGTTGTTTATTTTCATTGGAGAAAATTAGAAAAACTAGAAGAAGAAAATAAAGATCACAACTATTGCTAATGTTTTGTGGATACTTTTCTAGATCATTTTGTTGCTCACATACACACACATATTCTTTAAAACCAAAATGGGACCCTAGTAGAAATAGAGTCTAATATCTTGTTTCCTTTTTTCCCATTTAATTGTACTTCATGATCATCGTTTTATGTCACTTTATATAGAATGATGTAATTTTTAAAGCTTCATACTATTGTATAGCTACTTTATGATGACCAGTGGGGTATGGACAATTGGATTGCTTCAGCACACTCATCTGATTATTTCCTTAGGACACATATTTATAAGTATAATTTCCAGGCCAAATGGTGTATACAGATTGAATTTTAATACAGATTGCCAAACTGTCCTCTAGAAGGGTTACTTTGATTCACACCACTATCAACAGTGTGTGAGAGAGAGTGCTCATTTCCTGATTCCAGCCAATATTCTTATCACTCTTTTGAGTCTTTAGAAATCTGATATTAAAAATATTAAATCTTTGTTGTTTCCCTTTGATTACTGGTGAGGTTTTGGTCATTTGTACTTTTTATTTTGTGAACTGATTCTCATCTATTGCCTTTGCCTGTTTTTATACCGGAGTGTTTATTTATTTATTTTTTTAATTAAAAAAGTTTTTTTCTATAAAGAAGATTAAACCCTCATCTATCATATATATTATAAATATTTTTTTTCTGGTTTACTTTTTGTCTTAAATTTTATTTTTGTTGTTTTTTTATAATTATATTGATGATTTGTGTTTTTATGTGGTTGAATGTACCATTATTTTTCTTTTTGGTATTTGGCTTTTGTGTCATGTTTACAAAAATTACATTTGCCCCAGAAATATTTATCTACATCTTCTAATGTTTTTTTGAAGTTTTCTATTTCATGTTTAAGTGTAATCCAACTAAGATTTATTTTGAGTTAAGGTAGGAGGTCAGTTTTGTGTTTCTTTGGAATCATTGATATGTTTCTTTTAAGTAGTTTCCTTTTTGTCCTTAAATTTGAGATACCAGGTAAGTTTCTCTCAGTAGTGTTAGGATAATGATGGTGGACTTAAAATCCTTTGATCTCTTTAACAGGGCACCTGACCTTATTTATTTTTTTTTAAAGGAACTTTGTGCTTTAATGTTTTCCCTGGATTGGATTAAAGCAAAAACAGAACTCATAGGCCCTGCTCATCTGATTCATGAATTTGTGGAATACAGGCATATACTGGATGAAAAGGTATATATTAATATGAAAAAAAGTCCTTAAGGACATGCTTTTGTCACTAAATTATGGGTTTAATAGTGGTAATGAGCAGAATAGAAGGGGGAGAAGAAAGATAATTCTCTCATTTTGATTTTTGATTTTTTTCCAATTATTTTGCTTCCTAGCCTACTGGGATTGTGGCAGTGATTAAGGTTTGAAAGTTAAGGAACTAAAGAGTTAAGTTTCTTTTTCTTTTTGTTTTAAATAAAGAATGTGTTAGGAAAGTAGTATTTTTTTTTTTTTTTTTTT
>PVKE010001158.1:0-12936 GCA_004027555.1 Craseonycteris thonglongyai | reverse complement strand
GGAAAGTAGTATTTTGATAATAAGATTTTTATCCTATGTTTAAAAGTCTGAAGAGGCTTACTGTATTTGTTACCTAGTAGTTGGCTATTTAATTTTAACTCAGAGAGAGTATCTCATTTAAGCCCTTAAAGTGACAAAATCACAGAAACAGAGAATTGTCAGATCTTGCCTCTGGTTGTATTTCTAAGAATTTTCATCTTGTTCATAGGATTGTGCAGTTTGTGAGAATTTTCAGGAGTTTTTATCTTTAAATGGACATCTTCTTGGACGACAGCCGTTTCCTAATATTGTACAGCTGGGTCTCTGTGAACCAGAAACTTCAGAAGTTTATCAGCAAGCTAAGCTGCAGGCCAAGCAGGAGGTCGATAACGGAATGCTTTACCTGGAGTGGATGTAAGTAGGTTAGGAGAGAAACCAAATGGAACACTGTGCTAATGACATCATTATTTTTCAAGTTGTGAATAAGTTCACTCCAGGAAGAAGTAACTACAGTTCTTTGGAAAGGGCTAGAACTTTTAATAAGCATTCTTACTTACTGAAAAGTTCTGGAGAAGTAAGCATAAGAGAAATATACATTTTCAAAGAGTCCCTTGAAATAGATGCTTGACCATAAGGCATTTTTGACAAGTCATCCTAAATATTAATACCAAATGCTTAACTTATTCTAATATAATAAGTAGTGAAGAGTATGGGCTTTGAAGTGATAGGCCTAGCTTTGAGACTCAATTCTGAAATCTAGTAGTTTTTTGATTTTTAACAAGTTACAGGTTATTCTCCTTTCTCATACATAAAAAAAAAATATGGCAATATTTTTGAGGGTGTCCTTATATAATGTTTTATTTGCACGTTATTAATGTGTCAAAGGAAAATGGAAAATGACATTTGATTAACTGGATTTCTTCCAACTCAGTGACATTTGTAACACATGACAGGCTGATTGGCATAAGGTAGTATTTCTCTTAAAATGCCAGTTTTGTTATGCTGTTTTCTTCAGGTGATCTATGCTGTCATTTATATGTTGGTAATATGTTAAGAATTTTTTATTTTTGGAAACATAACTATATTAAAAGACAGTTTATTACTGAAAGGAAAGAATTGCTTTTGCTCTCATTTATTAGGTTTCTGTTCATTTCTTCCTTGTATTTAGAAATAAAAAAAACATCAAGAATCTTTCCCGCTTAGTTGTCCGCCCCCATACAGATGCTGTTTACCATGCTTGCTTTTCTGAGGATGGTCAAAGAATAGCTTCTTGTGGAGCTGATAAAACCTTACAGGTAAAATATCTCTTGATATAAATTGAAATAGGCATGTGCCCAATACTCTGCATATTAGAACATGTAAATCCTAAAATTCAAGAAAATTAGAAATAGAGAAATCCACATCTCTTGAACATTCTGTGAAAGCTTTCTTTAGAGATTTAAAAGATATAATTGTGTTTTGATAATCCTAACCTTGCCAAGTGACATAGAAGTACCTTTTACCCTGCCAGTTATTGCCATCATCCATGTGCCAGCTAAGGGTAATGAGGAAACCATTGTTAAAGGACATAAGGACTTCATAGCACAGTGAACAGGGTTCTGATTAAAAAATGGTGATTAAGTAAAATACCTAATTTGTCACTGGCTCAGGCATAGATTTCTGACTGTAAGTAGGGAATGGTCTAGCTTACTTCCTAAGGTGCCTGAAGGAATTTTCTTTAAGTTCTCATTTGTTTTCTGAAAATGTGCATCAGTGCTTTTCTTTAAACTTGTGCTTTGCCTTTTGATTCTGAAGGATCAGAATCAGATTAGTTAAAACTTTTATATTTAGGATAGCTTTAGTCTTTGCAAGATTGTGACTAGAAACCTTATTTCTATATGTGTACTTTATTACTAATTTTATTTATTTTGCCTTTTGAGCCCCAGAAAGAAAGTATATTTCATGAAATGTTTTCTTTTTCATTAAGAATTTGCCCAACTATTCTCCAGAACTGAAGCTGTAATCTATGTTACAACATACAAATTCTGACAGAAATTAACCATTTTTGGAGTGATTTTGGCAAGGATAAAATAAAATAACTGCTATAAAATAGCAGTGAATAAGATCTTTTAAGGAAAGGTAGTTATTGAATGATGACTCATGGTTAAGTGATATATATAGTAAAAAGATTTTATTGTTGCTTGTGCAGGTGTTCAAATCTGAAACAGGAGAAAGACTTCTAGAAATCAAGGCTCATGAGGATGAAGTGCTTTGCTGTGCATTCTCTACAGATGACAGATTTATAGCAACCTGCTCAGTGGATAAGAAAGTAAAGGTAGGGAAGTATTTTCCTCTTGAGTTTTAGTCACCGCAGAATCCATTTTCCCTTTCCGTAATAGAGGGGTTAGCGTAAGTAGGGTTGAAGTACTCTTGCCTGTTGTTCTGCTAACTTGCGGCAAACCAGTTCTTATCCATTGTAAATTAACACTGTCTGAAAACCTTTTATTTTTAAGTGCCAGCAAAAATTCCTAGGATGATCAGCCTGAGGTATTTACCAGGCAGCTGGGAAAAACAATTACAAATTAATAAATTAGCCTGCCATTAATTGGTCTGTGGGCTAAATAGGTGAAATCTTTGAGTGCATTGTTACTGTACAAAATTATTGTCTTGAGAGTAGATTCTGTTGTAAAATATACCATTTGTGAAATGCAACCCAGATTTTTTTACTTTTATGAACTGGCTTATATTCAGTGAAACTAATAATTAGGTTACTAGTCTAAAAAATAAACAGAGGAAAAAAATAAACACAGGGTAATTTTTATATTAGTTAATTTTTTTTTCTTATTTTTTGTCCCTAAATTTGGCTTTTAGTCAGAACATTTATGTGGAATTTAAGAGATACTGAACTCTTTGTTTGTTTTTTTTAACTGAACTGGAGGCCTCACCGCATTCGGGAAGCACACCCCAGTTTAGCATATGGGTCCACACAGGCCGGGGCCAGGATTCGATCCTTGGTCCCCAGGGCTTCAAAGCGGGTGCTTAACCCGCTGAGCCATCCCGGCTTCCCCAGAGATACTGAACTCTTAAGATGTCAGTATCTCTTTATCTGATAAATGGAGGGGGAATCTCACTTCAGGCATTTTACAAAGGGATTGTGGAGTGCTGAATCTGGCTAAGTGAGGTGGGCCTTTGTGGACCTTGGAGCAAGAAAGTTGGGTTGGGAGTTTTCCTGTAGTTTGCACCCACTTGAAGAGGGCTCTGGAGTATCCAGACTAAATAGAGACCTTGGAAAAATCTACTTTTTTATAGATTGGACTCTAGTTGTTGGCTTTACAACCAATCAGTACATTTACTCTCATGCCTCTGTTCTGAGTCATACTTGGAGTAGGGCACTCTGAGCAGTTCCAGAGTTAAAGTTATGTGGAATAAAAAGCAATAATACCAAGTTTCTCTTTTCTAAGAATTCAAAATTTAAAGCAAGAGGAAAAAATTAAAAGAACTTCAAAATAAAAGAAACTCTTTGGACCTCTGGGGAATGCTTTGAAAAGATAGAAGGAAAATATGGGAGGTACATTGATACTTCTGAGAAGTCCAACATCCAGTGAAGAGTCATTAGGGAATCTATTTCATTTGTTTGTTGTTAGATGGGATAGACTGTTGTTTTATGTAGTAATAAGAATGCACAAGGCTTTATCCTACATACTTTTCTATATTACATTTTCAGATTCACACTACAGCTTGCAAAGTAGGTATTTTTCAGACGAGGGAACAGATTTAGAGATGAAGTCATTTTCCCAGGCTCCTGTTAATTAATAACTAGCAGCCTGGGTTGAAAGCTAGGTTTTCCTCAGACTGTTAAGCCTTTATTTTTCATACTAAGCATCTGCTTTTCTATACTCATTGGTACTTTGAAGTCAGTAGAACACGTCTCATGTTCTTTATCTCATTAAATACCATGCATGTGTAGGACAGGGATAAGTAGCCCTAGTTTACAGAGGAGGGAACTGAGATTTAGGTAAATAAAGTACTTGAACAGGACATACAAATTACAAGTGACAGAGCCAGGCCTTGGACTTCATCCTTCCCATCTGAAATCCATTCTTTAAAAAAAAAAAAAATTTTTTTGTTAAATTTATTGGGATGACATTGGTTGGTAACAATTATATAGTTTCCAGGTGTAGAAATCTACATTACCTCACCTATGTATTGCATTATGTGCTCACCACCCAGAATCAGCTCTCCTTTCATCACCATTGAAATCCATTCTTCTATCCCCTCTATAGTACTTCTCAGCCTGCTTTCATTCATATGAACATGTGAAATCTTGCCCATGAAGAATGTAATGTTTTCATGAGTCTAATTATACCATAGAAAGACACACACACACGCACAGAGAGAGAGAGAGAGAGAGAGAGAGAGAGAGAGAGAGACTTGCAAATAATTAAAAAAAAAAACAAAAACCCAGAGAGAGAGAAAGAGAGAGAGACAGAGAGACAGAGAGACTTAGACTTGCAAATAATTAAAAAAAAACCCAGAGAGAGAGAGACACTTGCAAATAATTTAAAAAAACCCAAACATCCTGGAAGGCAGCTGTGCTCACCTGCTTACCACTAATGGCTCTTGAGATTATCATGTTAAATGAAATAAGTCAGACACAAAAAGTTGAGAACCATATGATTTCACTCATAGGTGGGATATAAAACAGAAAGCAACAAACGATTGAGACAAAAATTCATGGACAGCAGACAACAGTTTAGTGTTTACTAGAGGGTAAATGGGTGGGAAAGTGGCAGAAGTGGATAAAGGGAGTCATGTGGTGATAGGAGAACTGACTTAGAGTGGCAAACACACAATGCAGTATGTAGATGATGTATTATAGGGGTGTACATTTGAAGTCTATGTAATATTACTAACCAATGTTACCCTAGTATATTTAATAATAAAAAAAAATCCTGGCAAAATACATATTTTAGGGGAATGAAGTATTTATTAGCATCATGTCCGACTGGGAAAATCTGGTAAACTGGATGGTTTGCATCCTCAAAGCAGCTCACATTTGCATTGCTTTATTTGAAAATAAAGGGTAGTTATAAATTTTATATCTTCTTTTCTCTTTAGATTTGGAATTCTATGACTGGGGAACTAGTACATACCTATGATGAGCACTCAGAGCAAGTCAACTGCTGCCACTTTACCAACAACAGTCATCACCTTATCTTAGCCACTGGGTCAAATGACTTCTTCCTCAAAGTAAGTGTGGATAATGAGAATTATGTATTATAGATAAATTTATAGACATTAGAACAGGGGTGTCCAATCTTTTGGGTTCCCTGGACCACTTTGGAAGAAGAATTATCTTGGGCCACACATAAAATACACTAATACTTACAATAGCTAACTAAAAGAAATAAAAATCTCATAGTGTTTTAAGAAAGTTTACAAATTTGTGTTGGGCCACCTTCAAAGTGGTCCTGGGCCATATGCAGCCTGTGGGCCATGTGAGTTGGACAAGCTTACATTAGACTATCTCCTTTGATTTTTCTCATACATTGTATCAATCAGGGCCCTTTTGGTTGCAGTGATAGAAATTTTCATATTAGCTTAAGCGACAACAACAGCAACAAAAGATATTTTTGGCTCATGTAACTGGAAAGACTAGAGGGAGTGTGGCTTCAGGCATACTGATTGCAGGTGCTTAAACTGCATTCTCAGGCTCTTAACTCCCTCTCCATTTCTAGTCTTGGTTAAGGCCATCCTCAGCTTCAGGCTATGTGGGTTTTACAACTGATCATCACAGAGGAAGATACTTACCCGTATTTTCTGGCGTATAAGACGACCGGGCGTATAAGACGACCCCCTAATTTTACAGTTAAAACATAGGTTTAGGCCATCTTATGCAGCGAATATAGGCCAAACCTATGTTTTAACTGTAAAATTAGGGGGTCGTCTTATACGCCTGGTCATCTTATACACCGGAAAATACGGTACTCTTTTCCCCCATCATTGGATTTAATTTTAGAGAAAACTCTAGTAGACCTAGTTTGGGTTATATGCTCATTTCTAAATAACCGTAGTGGCCAGTAGGATAGAATCCTTGGATTGACTAAGCGTCACAAGCTTAGACATGTAGAAATGGGACAAATGAAGTGAGATCAGCTTCACTTGAATCGTAAGTAGAGTTTGATTCAAAAGAGAGTCTCAGCATGAGGAGGGAAAGAGTGATGATAGAAAAAATTTTAAAACAACCAAAGAAAACCCAAAAATGGATATTCATTTCACATGTTTGGTAATGTTTTATAATTACAAATTACAAAGTGTTGTATCTCTTTTTCCCTCTTAAGTGTCATACTAAAGATAGCTAGATTAAATTTTCAGGGGTCCCAGAAATCTCTGCTTACTTATTTTGGATTCTTTTTTTCATTTAGTTTCTGCCCTTTCTTTCTAAATGTTACACCATTTTTGCAATGGGACATTGTATTTTTGGGTGGAATGGGTAAAACATACCAGTTTGTAAAACCTCATAGACTCTGTGTTTTGACATTTAAATAAGCTATTTTTAAAAATATTTAAGAAAATATGGAAACATTTGTTGAAAATTGTTCCTCCTCTTTTTAGGAAGCTGAATGTTTTCTTATTTTTTTACTCCAAAGGAAACTTACATAGAAGCTCAGTGTGTAAAAGAGATAAAGTCCATATTTCTTGTTGAAATGAACCTTCATTTCTACTGTCTCTTGTTCTCTCTCTTACTCCCCTCATCCTCTATAGTGTCTTTCAAGCATGTTTATGATGATTTATTTTACATATTACTTAATGTAGAGCTGAATACAATAGTAATGATTTCAAACTGCTCTGTTAAAATAAGAAGTAGTTGTTTAGTTAGTTATTTAGTCCTCAGACTAAAAGCCTAGCGATCCTTTGAGTCCCTTAGTAGATTCAGGTGCTGATCTAAGGCTGCCCCATTACTTGTTAATCACAAATTCACCTTTGTGTTTGACACCTTCTGTTACTGTAGATTGAACATCTGTCTGTGAAAAGGCTTAAATGAGAAGGAAGAAAGAACTTTACATGATTTCTAACTTTTCCCCATTTAGTACTAGTATTTCATTTATCTTTTTATCTTTCTCAAATAGTTTTGGGATTTGAATCAGAAAGCATGTCGAAATACCATGTTTGGCCATACAAATTCAGTCAATCATTGCAGATTTTCACCAGATGATAAGCTTTTGGCTAGTTGCTCAGCTGATGGAACAGTAAAGGTATGCTTTTGCTCACCTTTAAAATGAGTTGTAATTTTATGTGATGGGCTTAGGATTGGGTTATGGAATTGAGTTTGTTTTTCACATTTATATAGAAGGAGCGCCTTCCTTCAACTCTTAGGAGCATATTTAATATAACTAATTGCTTGTCATAATGATTGCTTTATTGATGGTTTATTACCTTATGCTTTAAAGTTTATGTAATTTGAATTCTCAATTTTTAAGCCTCATTATATGTTTTATAGCTTCATAAAATCTTTTGAGATCTATGGAGTCAAATTGGTAAAGGTCCTGGTTTGATTTGTCATTTATTTATCCTGCCTTTTATGTTATTATATTCCTGTTTTTGAAAAGTCTCTTTTGTTCTCTATTTTTTCTATTTTCTGGAAGATTTCTTTAGGTTTATTTTTCTAATCCTTTTATTGAGTATTCAGTTTGATCAATTCCCTTTTTAATATTATCCTATTCTTATTTCATGGATGCAATATCTTTTATCTTTTGTAGGTATTAATAGCTTTTTGATGTTTTCATATTTCTGTATAGTTGCTGGTTTGTTTTCTATTTGTTTGTTTTGGTTTCTGTTTGCATTTTAGAGTTATATCTTAGTCACCTGACCCTTGGATATTTGATTATATTTAAAGGTGCGGTACCAAGAAACTGATAGGAAATTGTGAACTTTATTGTTGGTTTCCCTGTATGGTTGGTTAACTGGCTGTAATTTTTTATTTTTATTTTTTTAAGATTTATTTTATTGTTTTTGACACAGAGAGAGAGAGACAGTGACAGAGACAGAAAGAAGGGGGAGGACCCAGAGCAGTCTCCAATAGCTGCACATTATCAGTTTTCAACATGGTTTCGATTCACACAGGTGGGCTGCAGCTGCGCAGGGCAGGAGCTGGGCTGAGGGCCTCCCACATGGGAGGCACACTCCAGTTCAGCATATGGGTCCACACAGGCTGGGGCCAGGACACGATCTTCGGTCCCAGGGGCTGCAAAATGAGTGTTTAACCTAGTGAGCCATCCCGGCTTCCCCTGGCTGTCATTTTTTTTTTTTTTTTAAGATTTATTTTATTGATTTTTGACAGAGAGAAACAGAGACAGAGAGAGACAGAGAGAAGGGGGGGGGCCCAGAGCAGTCTCCATAGTTGACATTAGTTTTTCATATAGGTTCACTCCACAGGCGGGCACGGGGCTGCGCAGGGCAGGAACTGGGCCGGGAGCCTCCCACATAGGTCCTGGCAAGAACTGAACTGGGGACACACCCCAGTTCAGCAAGTGGGTCCACATGGGCCGGGGCCGGGATTTGACCCTCAGTCCTCGGGGCTTCAAAGCGAGCGCTTTACCCGCTGAGCCATCCCAGCTTTCCCCTGGCTGTCATTTTTGATGGTGAACTTCTGATGTCAGACTCCTTTGTATTGATCTGGTGGGGTATAGAGAGAAAAATCTTCAGTCTCCTAGTAGGTTATAAGTCTGGATGGCAAGTTCTTCAAAGATGCTCAGATAGAGCTCTCAGCATTTAGAATATAGACGGTTTCTTCATTTCCATGTTTTCAGAATGGTGACTCTACTTTCAGCTGTGTTGGGGGTAGAATAAGCCACCATTCTTCAGCCAGATCAGAGACACAGCCACCTGGATTGCATGGTAGGGGAGGAGATTTCAAGGGACTTTCAGCAATTTCTCCTGTTTTGGCTCTATCTGCACCAGAAAGAGACAACAGATACTAAAATAATTACCCTTTACCAGAAAGTACCAGGTGCAGCACTCATGAGCATTTTAGGAGTTTTGTAGTGTGAACCGGGCTGCTTCATGACTTTCCCCACTGTGAACTGAGGATTCAGTTTTCTTATCACTTGTTTTCTGCTTCCTAGCCTACAGTTTTGTTGCTGTTACTCCTTCCTCCATTCTCCTTCACCTTGCAAATTATGCCTAGAGAGAGAAACTCTCTTTACTATTGTTTTAATGGGTTTGGGGGTGGGGGGTGGGGGTGGTGCTGTGGAGATGAATGTGTACTCTATTTGCATTTTTAACCTGGACCCTATTTCTTTCAGTAACGCTGTTTTCTGTTCTGTGCTTGAAAGATGGGAATAATCTGTTCACTTAAAATTGATCACTTACTGAATATTTGCTTTGTGCCAGAAATTGTAGTAGGCATTTGGGTTTTAAACTCTTAAAAAAAGCCTCCTGTCTTTCTGGTGTTGAAATTCTATCTTAAGGTGGTATAAAGCAGGCTAATCTTTAGGGAGGAGAGTGAGGTGGCCACCTCTGCAAAGTGTTCCCTCAAGCCCACAGCTTGGGTATAACATTCCCATTGTATTGTGCCTTTACCTCTCAGATGACATATCTGATGTATCTGGTGTTAGAGTCATTTATGTGCTTATCTTCCTTTACTGCCTGTAAACTCCTTGAGAGTAGTATCTGTATCTTATTTATATAATCTTAAACTAACTAAGCACAGTGGTTAATAAATGTGTTCAAGCTGGTAAACTTTTGCTATGTCCCTTTAAATTAAATTAAGACTTCAAAAACTCAAAAGAAAAATTTTTTTTGAAGTTTTTAGGAACAGGGTTTTGATTTCATGTGTGAGTATCAAAATGTGATGGTAGAGCACAGAGCACTGGCATCTGAGGACAGACATTACTGCACTTGTGGTGAAAACTGCTGTGCGGTGGCAGCTTCCTTAAAGTGCTATTAAGCTGTATTACTGGCTGGTTCGCACTGATACAGTGACACGTAGTAAGCAAAGGTCCTGCAAAATGATGTTGCATAACAGCATTTCAAGGTCAAAGTTTTCTAAAGCTTTTACTTTCTGAGAGGATGAAGAACTGTAAAATTATTTCCTGCCCCAGATGGCTTTGTAATCTAAGTATTTTGTTAAAGAGTATCAGGTTCATAAACATGTGTTTTTCAGACTGTGCTGGTAAACTGTTTCAAAATGTGAGTTTTATTTTAAAATTGCCATTTAAATCACACAAGGGCCAGGATGCACATATGTCCCTAAATACAATGCAGTGACTTGCTCAAAATGAAACTGGTATTTACTTGCTCCCTTGATGTGTCACTCCTTGGACAGGAGCTCAAGTCAGGTCCACATGCAGAAGATGTAGTTCAGAGAGATGTAATAAGATTGGGTTATGTTAGTTTTCTTTTCCTATCTTAAATTCAGTCTGTGGTGCTTTGTTTTTCAGATTAAGAAGGAAACAGTGATTTCTCATATATTCTGGATGATGTGACTGAAGCTTCTGGCATTTATGTTTGTTTTTTTTTCCTCTTTAGTATCAAAAACTATTTTAGTACCTGTTGTTTCTTTTCTCCACCCAATTTATCCACAGTTGTTGCAAGGGGAAAGGTTTTGGTTTGGGCTGTGTTTCTAAGTATATATAATACTTTTCTAAACTCAGAAGATATTTAAAAATGTGCCTGGCCAGAAAAGTCGAGTTTTACCTTGGGAGCTGTGCTTTGGAAATTGCACTTTGGAAGTTGAGTTAAAGCCTGAGAAGCAGTTTTATTATTATTATTTTTGTCCTTGTCCTTGGCCAACTCTTGGTCTGGGCATGGCAGCCATTATTACTTTGTGAAGCTGGGACACTGACCAGAGCTCAGGGGTGGGAAGATGGATCTTCTCGAAGGCCTTTGTCTTTTGTGCTGCTCAATGGCCCTGCTAAGTAAGTTTCGTCTTTCGCATCCCATTCCTCAGGCTCCATTTGTTTTTAGAGCCCCATCTGGCCCCACTGAGCACACACGGTGTCTTGCTTCCTTGTAGCATATTCTCTGTTTTCTGTTTTCAGGGACTTCCTCATGTCTCGGGATGCTCTGCTAGGTTGTAACTCAACCTGGACTGGGTCCTGTGTAGTGTCCATGCTGTGTGGTAGATGTGAAGCTCACTTTGTGCCTGGCCCAGCAGAGGGCAGCAGTGGCAAATTGTGAGTCTTCACCTCACCTTCCAGCTCATCCCTGCTGTCAAGGCCTAATCTTTAGCCGCCTCCTCACTATGCAAGGCTTTTTTAGCATTTTATTTGGTCTTGCATTCTGCATTTCAGTCAGTTCTAATTTTTTTCTTTTTAGGAATGTGATGAATGAAACTGGAGTACTTAATTTAAAAAAGCCTTATAAAAAGTCATGCATAAGTAAAAATCATCCATTAGGTAAAGTGAATAGTTTGTGGGATATTTAATCCAGGTGGAATTCTAGAGATGTGATTTGAGATTAAAACTAACTTAATTCTTTTTTAATTTTTGTAATTTGAAGTTTTGGGATGTGAAATCAGCAAATGAGAGAAAAAGCATTAACGTGAAGCAGTTCTTCCTAAGTTCAGAGGAGCCTCAAGAGGATATGGAAGTAATAGTGAAATGTTGTTCATGGTCATCTGATGGTTCTAGGATAATGGTGGCAGCAAAAAATAAAATCTTTGTAAGTATTAACATTTTAACAAGCCAAATTTAGTCTAATTTAAAGAAAATTAAAACTTCTGTTGATTTTTGCATTTTAAATTGTTCATTGATATAAAGTACAGCTGTATGATTCGGGGCAGGTTCCCTAACCTCTCACTATACTCTAGGCCGGGGGTGGCGAACCTATGGCACGCGTGCCCAAAGTGGTACGCGGAGCAATTATTTTGGCACGCGGAGCTGGGAGGGCGCTAAGGGCAATTTCACAGTGAGTTTAGATTACAGGGTCCAAATAACAACTAAAATTGATCTGACTAAGTTGCAGATGGGAAGACAAAGAAGAGCACCGTATACGTTTTTTAATTATAAGGAGTACTTTTCTGTTGTATTACTTGCTTTGGTTGATGCCAACTGTAAATTTATAGCAGTAGATAGATGTTGGGTCATATGGAAAAGAGGGTGACAGTGGACTTTTTGCAAAGTCTGTCATGGGGAAACAAGTGCTTTAGGGAAATATATTTCCTCCAGATGAGAGACTTCCTGGTTTGAATAAAGTAGTGCCCTATGTTATAGTTGGAGATGAAGCTTTCAGATTACACAAACATGGCATGAAACCATACTGTAAAATAGTTCACAAATAATTGTGAATACCATTTAAAAAATTATTGTTTTTTGTTATAAAAACATCCTATGCCTCTTATAGACATAAAAATAATCGATACCTCTGTCTCAATGGGTTGGCACGCGAGTCGAGTGAGTATACTCTTATTTCATAAACTTTGGCACTCAATCGCCAAAAGGTTCGCCATCCCTGCTCTAGGCGATGTCAGTAGGCTTTTTTAAGAAAAGGTCTTTGTAGTTATATGGGTTTGGGGAATGTTACGTGTTGATGGCTTCTGGCATTAGAGGTACTCAGTGTGTACTAACATAATTAAGGCCTTAAGAACTACGGTATAGAAATAATTTATGTTTAATCCAGTGTTTCTCGGATTTTTTAAGAACAAAGAATACTTCTGCATCTCTTATTTTTGTTCTTTTTAAATTTTGAATACATTGGTTTTTGGTGATTTTCAGAGTGCTTTCTTTGCCCTAACATTTTAGTATATGGTGACTCGAATGGAAATACTCATCAGTGACTAAGGATGGTTGTGAGATTTTGATGAAGTAAATGAGAAAGATATGCAAAAAAAGTAAATGACAAGAAAGTGCCTTCTTCTTCCTCTTCCAAATTTGTAGTGTTCAGAGTTCTCTCATGTGTAATTTTTATTGATATAAATATCCAAGGGAGATAGCAGATTGCAATATCCTTTGATGATAATGAGGCAGCTGAGGTTTA
>PVKE010001157.1:0-107999 GCA_004027555.1 Craseonycteris thonglongyai | reverse complement strand
CCTGCCCCCTCCTGCCTCCTCCTGCCCCCTCCTGCCCCCTCCTGCCTCCTCCTGCCTCCTCCTGCCCCTCCTGCCTGCTCTTGCCTCCTGCCCCTCCTGCCTCCTCCTGGTCCTCCAGCCCCTCCTGCTTCCTCCTGGTCCTCCTCCTACTTCCTCTTGGTCCTCCTCCTACTTCCTCCTGGTCCTCCTGCCTCCTCCTGGTCCTCCAGCCTCTCCTGCCTCCTCCTGCCCCTCCTGCCTCCTCCTGCCTCCTCCTGCCCCTCCTGCCCCTCCTGCCCCTCCTGGCACAAGGCAGCACGAGGCAACACGAGGCACCGATGCCCCAACGCCCCGTGAGCCCCTGAGCAAGCGCTCACCCAAACATGGCGACCAGCAGGTTGACCAGCAGGATGTTGGTGGACAGCATGTAGATGCACACCAGGGGGATGGTGACCCACTCGGGGAAGCGGGGCTGGTTGTGCTCGTCCAGCTCCACGCACAGTGGCTTCGACTCGTTCCCAGTGAAAGTGCAGTGCGCAAAGTCATACGTGGTACCTGAGGGCGTAGAAACCAAGGCAAAGTGAGGACCCCCAGAGGGGGCAGGGCTGGGGCGCCCCAGACGGACACAAGGCCGTGACCATGTGATGTGCCGGGCCCGGTTCTCAGGCACTTTCTCCAAGCGAGGTGCACGCCCTGGACCCACGTGCTCATCTGTCTGCTCAGTCAGTGTGCACGGAGCAGCTGGTACCACACGCGGGTCAGAGGTGAGAGAAAGGGCACAGGAGCCGTGACCCTGGCCTCTGGGCAGGACAGCCCACCACGCCGGTGGAACTCCTCAGCCCGGTGCCGTGCGCTCTGTGGGCTTCACAGAGGCAGCCCCTCTGGAAGCAGCGTCCCCGAGCACGAGGGGTCTCGGAGCTGCCAGGAGAGGATGAGCCGGAGCCAACCACGTGCACAAGGAGCGACGGAAGCCCGGAGCCTCCAGACGGGACGGCGCGCGCACAGCCCCGTGGTCGGGGCTGCAGACGTCTGTGGGACTGAGGTGCACGGGGACCAGGCACACTGATTTTTAAAAACTCTTTACAGTAAAAACAACGGGTCGTCACTAGACGGCGTTAAGCAGGGGAATGACACATCCGATTCTCTCTATGAAAGCAATGTGCAGAGGCAGCGCAGATGGCACGGAGTCCGAGGGGTCCTGAGCAGGCCCCCACTAAGCCAGGCAGGCAGGCGCTGAGGGTGGCTCGTGTGGGTGTAGGCAAAAAGTGGTTGGGTTTCAAAGACACCTAGGAGACCAATCAACAAAGCGAGCTGATGAACTGGATGCAAGGATGTGACACAGAGGCTTCTGATTTGCACGACTGTGTGAGCAGTGGTGACAGACCCGAGAATGGGCAGGGCGGGAGACGGGGGTCTTGGAGGACGTCCTAGTCTGAAGGGAGGATGGACGGCTGTCACTTGGACGCACCGAGACAGCTCTGAGAAGGTCGTGGATGTAAGCATGTGGTCCTCCGAGAGGCACTCGGGGCCAGGGACCCTCAACTGACCATGCGGGGACGGTGGGGCCGCGTGGGTTTTACCAGTTCGCGTCCCAGGGCACCCTGCACATTCAGAATTGCAACAGGCTCTTCCGGTCACCGTGAGCTGCCTCCCTGAGGACCGAAAGCCCTGCGTGGAGGGCCGTCGCTGGGAGAAAGCACGCTCACTTGTGTAAAACGGCAAGGGCCAAGTGCAGGTGGGGATAAGAACAAGGCGGCGCTGGTCACTGCGTGGACAAAGTTGCTGCCTCTCAGGTTCCGGAAGGGGCCGCTGCTGTCGCAGAAGCCAGGAAGGCTGCCCGAGGCCCCGGGGGCTATTGGGAAGAGCCTGGGAGCTGAGACATGCAGCCCCCGGGGCAGGGAAAGCATCAGGATCATTTTCTCCTGGCAAGACAGGACCTGACCAGCCCCGGTGACTGAAGTGCCATGAAGATGCTTCAGACAGCTCACACTCAAAACATGCACCAGTTTGCACATGCCCACACCTTCCGAATGCCAACTGGATGAGGACAAAGTCATGCCCTCTGTGGCACCATTAGCCCGCCTCCAAAAGCGAGCTGGCAGTGGGCTGGCGCTGGAAGTTCAAATTCCAGGTTCCAGTGCAAAGTTTTCAATACTATTCTTTTTCAAATAAACGGTGCCCAGTTATGCAGGAGAACACGACTCCCAAAACCCACTTCCAAACGAGGGACGCTTGTTGCTCTCAATTGCCATGTGGAAATATGAGAAACACTGTGGTTCTGTTTTCTTTTTTTTTTCCCCAAAAGATTTAAAAATGGCTGGCTAAAACACTGGGCACGCACTTGCACGTCAAATTCTGTCCAGGAGCAAAGAGAAGGGTTCCAGGCTCAGGGTCCCAGCCTGGCGTTGGCCAGCCCCAGGCGTGTGCTTCCAGAACAGTCCCTGAGGGTCAGGATGGGGAGCCCTGGAGGCTGGCTCTGGAAGCAACCGCCTCCTCCCAGCTGTCCCCCCCGGGGCCAAGACAGGCTCACCATCCACGTCACTGGGCACCTGGCCGAACATGGCCAAGTAGGGCTCGTAGATGACTGAGCGGAATATCCACCGCCAGCGCTGCTCGTTTTGCCTGAGGATCCCTTGCCTGGCCACACCGAAGGCCACCATCCACACGGCGAAGAGGAACAGGAAGAAGAACACGTCGATCATCTGTCAAGGGAGGACAAGAGAAGCGAGTCAGGACACGGCTAAGGGTGGCCAGTCTGCTTGGCTGACCACAGGGGGAGCAGAGGTCCCAGGGCTCCGGGATCCATGTCACCCAGCGTGACCATCACCATCTTTGGGTCTGGGCACACCTGCCTTCAGAATTAAAAGCAACTGCTGCATCTCTGCTTGCACCAGAAGTTTCTGGCTCAGGGACCAGCTTGAGAGCAGCGGAGGCGCCGGCCTTTGCAGCACCTAGTCCTCAGCACCTCACGAGGCTCACACCCTCGGAGTTCCTGCATCCGTCCCTGGGTTGGGTTGGGTGGTGGTTGTTGGAGAAAAATAAAAGCTATCCTCGTTCAACAAGAACGCAGGGTTTAATTTAATTTTTTTTTAATTTTGCACATACAGCATGACTTCGGGGTGACTTGAGGCCTCAGATATGCTTTGAATTAAAAACCACAGAATCAAAGAACCTCAGCGTTGGAAAGGAAGCGCCACATGAGCTAATCCAAATGCCCGTCTGATCTAAAGACAGAAGCACGAGAGGTTCAGGTCATCTGGGAAACAAGCTGAGGACAGCAGCGTTGCCAGTGTGTAATTATCTCTCTGCGACGTGACCAGCCGGGCCTGCCCTGCTTCCCTGACACCCACGTCACATGGATATAAGACTGCAGGCCCCGTCCTCACTGCGCTTCCAGCTCACTCCCTGCACGTCTCCAGACAAACCCCATAACCCCCTGGGTCCCAACTGTCCACATCTATAAGAAGGGTCAAAAGCCCTGCCTGTGCCCTTCATGAATTAAGACTCAAACGAAAGAAAGCCCTTGGTAAAGTGTAGAAATCTAAATACATATCTTTATTGTCGATTCGCTGAATTATGCTGTTTGCTCCTAACAGTCATCTTTTGTTCAACTTCAACCTGGAAGAGGCTCCTGATGAAAACACATCAAAGAAAGCAGACCCTACTGACAGCGAAATAAGTAGTCGCTCTATGGACAAAATCCTCATACTGACAACTAAAGGAACGTCCGATACAGTGAGGAAATGAGCAATCCTGGGTATTCTTCATTCTTACCATCCTCTGCAGCATTATAATCTTGGGTCCTAAATTTCTGCTTACAGTAAAAATGTGGATCAACCTTAGAGTGAATATGATGTAATCCAGGCAAAAAATGACTCGTCCGGAGTACAAAGAGGTTTTGTTGGAAGGGTGGAGCCTATGGAAGGAAAGCAAACAGGATTTGTGAGATAGTGACAAGACATTTTAGGGTTTTGTTTTTAAAAAATAACCAAACCCGGACGCCGGGACGGCTCAGCAGGTTGAGTGCTTGCCTTGCAATCACAAGGTCCGGGGATTAATCCCAGCCCCGGCCCGTGCAGACCCATGTGCTGAGCTGAGGTGCAACTGGTAACCACTGGCAAGGCAGCAAAGGTCCTTGCCTCCCATGCAGGTTCCTGCCCTGTGTGGCCTCACATCCACGTGTGTGGAGTGAAATTATGTCACAACCGATAGTGTGCGACTGTGGGGACTGCTCGGGGCTCTCCTCCCTTCTCTCTCTTTCTCACCTTCTCCCAGACAATAGAATTAATCTTTAAAAATAAAATAGCCAAACGTGAAAAAACAGCCGAGAACCAGGGGCCTGAGGGTGAGTGGAAACAGGCTATGGATCCCACCCACCCATCAGTCACTGAAGACCAAGGCCTTGGTCTTCTGCCCTCACGGGCTCTAGGAGAGGCAAGGACGTCACATTAAACAGTTTTCAGGTTCCCACCACTCTGTTCTTCAACCTCACATCTCGCTGCCAGAAGCCAATCACGTCACCCCTCCCTTCCCGGCAAGGGGTGTCTATAACAGTTCCACTCCGGCCCGACCACATGGAACTTGACCCGACCACGTGGAACTTGACCCGACCACGTGGAACTTGACCCGACCACGTGGAACTTGACCCGACCAGGCTTCCTCCAGTGAAACGTGCCTCCTTTGCACCAGATCCTTTGATTCGCTAACCGCATGCTGATGTGTTCATTGTGAAAGCCATATGTGCTTTCTGACTGGAATGCTCTGGAAGGCATGCCCCGCCAGCTGCGATGCAAATGCGGGGCCTTAACCCAACACAAAGGGCGGTTACCAGGGAGGACACGGAGTCTTCGCTCTGTTGTGGAGTGAGCGCTCACTGTACGCTGTCTCGTTCTGGGTGGGTGTGACTATGGACGGTCCCCTTGTCTGCAAAGGGACACCCCGAGTATTGCTCCGGTACAACCTCAACCTTTACCTTGAAAGATGAGAGCTCGGCCAATGTGAGTCGCAGTGTTGGGTGGACCCCAGTTTCCCTGTCAAGTGGATTTTACGTGCTTTTTGCCCTCAACAGTGATGTGAGATTGGTTTTTCTAATGTGCTCGGTTTTCTATTGGAAACATGCTCATAACTGGGAGGGCAGGCTCCATATCAGCATTCAAGGTGAAGTTAAGGGCATTTCAGAAGACGACATGGCCCAAAATGGAAACACTGGGTGGTATTTAACATCCTCAGCATTCGCCACTCTCCGCGATTTCTAATTCTCTCTCCTCACCTTCTAGAAGCACAGACAGAAAAATCTGGGAAGAACCCCCTTTCAATTCCAGAACACCAGGAGGGAGGGAGGGAGGAATCACAACTTCCTGCTAAGAAGCGGAGACAGCGGTCTTCTGTTGTAACGTCTACCGGGGACCGGGGAACAGGCTTAGTGTGGGCATCCACGTCAAAGGTCTTTCCTTCATCTTTCCTCCCCAGGGAATCCAACCCCACCCGGGAGCGGGGAAGCTGGGGAGGGCCACTCACCGAAATGCAATTCCTGCGATGAAGTAAAAAAGGCCAAGTGTGTCCATGACGTTCCACAGGTCAGTGAAGTAGTTCACCCCGTTCATGTACCACTGCAGCACAGAAAGGGAACGTGAACAGCCTGCAAGGGTCACCTGTGCCCAGCTTTTTAATGTCCACACATTTTTTTCCAGAACCGATTGGAGCGTGGGCTGCGTGAGCCCTAATACACCTCATGCTATTACAGGGGATTGCAAAGTAACTTGTATGCTTGCTGACCTGTTATAAATTTAACAATAAAAAAGACATTTTCAGTACATTGAAAAACTGATAAAGAGCAGCGTCCTGCTTGGTTTGGGTTTTTCTATCAGTGTCAATTAGGTGACGACAGCCCCCAGAACCGGTTGCTGGAGGAAACCCAGCCAACTGAGGACAGCAAATGCGGGCGGCCACAGACAAGAAGAGAAACAGCGACCCCGCGTGTCAGGGTCCTCTCATGACAAGACTCTTGCGGGCTGCATTGCACTCTCAGACCACAGGATCAGAGCTGTCCCCCAAAGGCGGGGCTGGACTTGAACCCTCAGTGCAAGGCGCTTCCCATGCCATCTCCTTAACACACAGTATTGCTGAACTGAAACCGGCCCATACAAAAGTGACTTTTGGAAAGAAAGAGAAAAAATGCTTGGACAGCGAGCTACGTCTCTTCATCAGCCCTCTGGATCAAACATCACCCCATGATGAAGGTGGATGGAATGGCTGGGACTCAACCAGACCGGGAGGCCATCGTTTCCACCAGGGGGCACTGCCCTCCCAGGCTCCTCCTCAGCCCCTGTCCCTCCCTGAGGCTCCTCCCGCTGCCCACTCAGAGTTCTGCTCCCACTCAGAGTTCCTGCTAGTGTCTGCCCTGGCCACCCCTTCAGATGCCTGTCCAGAGCCCTTCTCCCTGCAAATGCGTGCTGGGTAGTTCAATGTGCACCCGAATTTGTCTGGAGGGGTGTGTGACATAAGATCGAAATTAATGGGGCAGGTCCTCTGGGCCAACCTCCCAGTAAAAGTGAGACTCACTCACTCACTCAGTGCTACTCTCCCCTCCTTGAAAGTCCCCAGAAATGACCCTGCCCGTCATCTCTAAGTGGTACAAAGCTCCACAGGACAGAGTGATTTGTGTGTTGGTTCACTGCTGTACCCCCTGTGTCTACAGCAGTGCCTGGCACGTAGTAGGTGCTCAGTCAATATTTGTTGAAAGAAAGAATGCATGAAGGAGGCACTGGGCTAAAACCAAGATGTGTCCCCTGTGTCTTCCATCCAGGCCACCCCCGGCCCTCCAAAGCGCCCCCAGAATAAGTCCTCTCTCCAGACCCCACGGCCTCCTTGGACACCCGGAGGAACCGCATAACGTTAAGTTTCACAGCCACGTCTGTGTCTTCATGCAACGGGAGAGGCAGGGTCAGGAACGAGGCTAGAGGAAAAGCGCTGGGGGTGTTGAGTGAGGGGCAGGAAGAAGCAGGACAAGGACGTTTTCTTTTTACCGACCCTTCCAAGCAGCAGCCACCGGCAGCACCCCCTGCTCAGAAGAGTCCCCCGAAGCCCCTTCATGCCCGCCTTCCCCCCATCTTCCAGCACCACCATGCTGGCTGCTCTGGGGTGGGGTCATGAAGACCCTACCTCATCCATTCGTGTCTTAAGAAACACGCACACTTGCCAGAAACACGTGGACCCCAGCTCCTGGGCTAGCTAGTCCCTGACAGTCAAAAACGAAGATGAAACGGCACCTCTGACTCAGGTCATTTCCATGCCACCCAGTTCTGGGCAGCAGCCAAGCACGTGTGAGGAGCCGGACACATGTGGGCACACTACGCGGCGTGTTGACGCTGGATGAGATGGACGCACGGCCGTGTGAGTCCCCATCCTCTCAAGAGCCTCTGGTGGCAGGACATTGCACGTTTAAGGATGAGGACCCAGAAGATGAAAGAAATCAGGTCGCCACCACACTGTACAGTGCACGGTTCCTGCTGGGTTTTCCTCCCCCTCCCATCCCCTCTCTCTGCTTATCTGGGCTCCTGACTGATTCCCCGGCTGGGCTAGGAATTCACTGCTCCTCGAATGTACTCGGTGACGCCGCTGAAGATGACGAGCTGGTCCCCTGAGGTCAGGACGCCAGGCTGGGGCGTGAGTGGCTCAAGGCTGCACAAAGCCCACGCCTCCTCTAGTGCTCTGCCCTGCTCCCCTTTCCTACCCACCAAGCCCATAGAGCTTGGGGTCGGAAGTGTGACCCACATCACCAGGCCCCCAGCGCCCTGCACGACCGCCGGGGTCGCTCACTGCCTCTGCTAGGAGCCAGATGTCTGCCCTCCACGTCCACCGACTTCTACAGAACCAGTGGCACAAAATCCACGTCTGGAAGGACAGTGGTGGCTGAAAGTGCATCCCCGTCCACAGAAGAAAGGGTCTACAGGCCGTTCCGACACGGTGAGCTTCGGGCCTTCCCCATCCAGTGTGACAAAGCCCTCCATCCTCAGCCACGTGTCCCCTCCCTCAGCAAAAGCTAAACCAGGAACGCGGTCCATTTCTCTCTGAGGTGCCTCTGAAAAGTGGTCAGTGCCCCCCAGCCCCCCGGGAGAGGGGCAGAGGGAGGAAGCCAGGGCCCCAGAACCTGCCCACAGGGGTGTAAGAGCCGGGAACACACGTGGCCTCGTGCAGAGACAGCTCCCACCACAACGTAACGCAGGAGGTTGCTAGGGAAAGCTTCCTGGCTCCCTCTCTTGTACTGGCCTGGGCCCCTTCCTGTTTCCGATCCTCCTTCCACCTCTCTCTGCTTCTCTCAAACTGCGTACGTTCACTTCCTTGCTGCTGACATGCAATTAGTCAAAAAGCGGACTAAGGAAAGGATAGCGGCTGAGAGAAGACTACTCATACGTGGCAGGTATTATGGGTGGAGTTGTGGCCCCCAAATTCATACACTGAAGTCCTGACTCCCCACGTACCTCAGAATGTGACCCTGTTTGCAAACAGGGTCCTTGCAGATGTAATAGGCTAAGATGAGGTCACACTGGAATAGCACAGGCCCCTGGCTTCATATGACTGGCGTCCCTGTGATGAGGGGAAATGTGGACACAGACATGCATGCAGGGAGAATGCCGCGTGGGCATGGGGACAGGGTTCGAGGGACGCAGGGTTCGAGGGTTCGAGGGTTCGAGGTGGCACTGATTGCCAGCAAACCTCCAAAAGCCAAGGGACAGGCCTAGGGCAGATTCTCTCTCTCCGCCCTCAGGAGAAACCAGCCCTGCAGACTTCAGGTCCCCAGAAACAAATGAGGAGCTGCTGATGCGTGAGTCACCCAGCTGGTGGGGCCTTGTCACAGTGGCCCCGGCAGACTAACAAGGAGGCGTGAGCTGCACTGGGCTGTGACCACGTGAGCCAGGCATGGGGCTTAACAAGGCTGATCTGGAGTCAAAGAAACCCTGCACCCCAGCAGGGCCCTGACCTGGGGGAAGTTGCTGGTAGACAGAAAGCCCGACCACCTTGCCATACTCCACACTGACCTGTCATTTACACGGTTCTTCCTCCACCTCCATCCCTCTCCATCCCCCATGAGCACACACGTCCCACCTACTAGGCAAGGGAAGGTGGGTCCTGGACCCCTCCCACCCCTCCCGCCCACGGCAGACATCACAAATTGGTCAAGACACCCTCTGGTGAGAAGAGACAGAGCCTCGAAGCCTTTCTCAACTCAGGACTCCTAGAAGCCACCAAAGAAGTCCATTCGAGTTGGCAGGGTAGTTTTGAAACCTGGTTAGGACTCCCCCGCTAGGTGGCGACTTTGTGAGGTCAAGAACAGCATTCTGGGGAAGCCGGGATGGCTCAGCGGTCTAAGTGCTCCTTTTGCAGCCCCGGGGATGAGAATCAAATCCCGGCCCCAGCCCACGCAGACCCATATGCTGAGCTGCGGTGTTCTTCCCATGCGGGAGGCCCCCAGCCCAGTTCCCGCCCTGCACGGCCCCCGCCCACCTGTGTGGAACAAAACCATGTCAAAATCTGATGATGTACAACTATGGAGACTGCTCTGGGCCCTCCCCCTTCCGTCTCTCTCTGTCAAAAACAATAAAATAAATCTTAAAAAAAAAATTAGAACAGCATTCTTTATCCCTTCCAATCTCCTGGGGCACTTGGCATCGTAGCTCAAAAACTCTAAGCCCCCCCCCGGCCATACTTGTGGAATGGGTTTGGGCTCAGAAGAGACCACAGAAGTGACAACAAGAGTGATCTCCAATCATTTGTAAACTGCTAAGTCTGAACAGATTTCCGGAGATGACTTTTCATAACGGCTTAGGGACAGCACCGTCTCTCACTGTTACCAATATTTATTCATTCAACAATTCCTAGCTGGCCTCCTGTGGAATGCCAAGTTCTGGATTCGGTGGTGGAGAGAGGAGGCCAAAAAACATGGATCCCAAGAAACTGCAGGAAAGCCGCGAGTGATTCACACAAACTCGCCGCAACCCACAGGGATTCACCAGCTTTCCAACACTGTCACTCTGACAGGCTGGGCATGAAGATGCTCTTAGCTGGAAAGCCCTCCCCACTCCCCTGCCACTCATCCTGCTGCAGCCAGAACTGAAGCGCCTCCCAGTGATGACAGGGCTGGGTCTATGGTCCAAGGTCAATCCGCTCTTTGAACACAGGTCCGATGCTGAGTGATTCATCTCTGTCCATTAACATGAGCCCATTTCTCATTAAAAAAAAAAAATGTGCAGCTCCCTGCCACGTTCATTTAATTTTACATAAACACGTTCTTTTGAAGCAAATCTGACTGGTTTTCAATGTGAAAACAAAAAGTAAAAGCTGTCCTTGGAGTTATTTCCAGACTTGTCTCTAATGCTAATGTAACAGAAAAGTATAGGCTGATCAGTATTTAACAGTTGTCTTCGTGTGTAGAAATGCTACGTGTTGTAGGATGTGACTTTTTCAGTGATTGAGACTTACGGTATCTTGTACATGGAAATACCACTGTGAAACACAGAATGCTACACTATAAATAGGATGATGTCATGTGTTTCCAAAGACTATCGATGTGTAACTAGAGCAAAGCGAAAACAATCATAAAAGCAAGAGGTTTCCTGGCAGACTTGGGGGTCAGGCTAGGACTGTGGTAGGCGCGTATTCTGGGGGCCAACGGGAACCAGGCCCATTGCAGAGCTGGGCGGGGGCCTGGTGCTTGGAGATCTGAAAAGGCAGTTCCGGGGCCCGCACCGGCCAGCACTTTGCAGGAAGTGCTCATCGGCATTGGGCAGACAGCGGGCACCGTGGGCAGGAGGAAGCATGCTCCGGGGGCACTGTCCTACCTGGCGCACCTCGTCGCAGAACAGGACGAAGACCAGCGCATAGAGCACCAGCTCGGGCGGGCGGGGCGTGGGGCGGAAGTCCATGAGCAGCACGTAGGCGAAGAGCAGCAGGAAGGCGATGTAGAAGACCACGTTCCAGGAGAAGACCACGAAGGGCGAGCTGAGGAAGGCCACGTAGTGCCCCAGCAGCGTCCGGCGCTGCGCGCCCGGCTTCTTCCTGGATGGGGAGGGAAGAGCGACAGACCCACGCAGAGGTCGGGGCAGGGCCAACACGCTCTTCTAAGACCGACCCGGCCTAAACACAGCCCTGGGCATCTCAGGGTTAACCCACCCAAATTCCGCCCGGGGTTGGGGGGAGCAAGAAGGCATGACCCCCACCCGGACCTGTTTGCAATGCAACCCAGGAAAAGCCAGAGAGGATCCCAGACCCAAGTGCAGGCAGCGGAGGGAACGGCGTAAGTTCCAGGCCTTACAGTCCCTTACTCAAGAACACGCACACACACGGATGCATGTACACACATACACATACACACACGATTATGGTCTCTGGTTTCCTACCTAAATGATACAAAGCCACAGCCAACCAAAGGTATGACAAACAGACACAGGATAATCTTCCAGTTCTTGGTGTCTCGGGAAATCTCCCCGTACCATTGCTTGGAAAGAAAGTTCTACAGGGAGAGAGACAGAGGACACAGGTCCTTATTAATGCAGCGAAACACGATGGTTTGCAGTCTTCCTTCCCAGTCCTTCCCTAAATAAATCACTCTCTGCATATCAGTTGACTGGATTCTAGGGAGCTGTGACCATTTAAATTCTGTTCATTGACAGTCCTTTCCTGAACTCCGTTCTCTGTGTTGAGATTCATTTCATGGTTAGAAAAACAAATACGGCCTGGGGGGCTGAGGACATGACCCCACCTCTAGCTGTTTGAAATCAAACCCAGACTCAGAAAGGGAGCAAGCATGGTCACCTCCACACCAAGTTGAGCTGAAATGCATGAAAAAGCTCTTCCCAGACAGTAGCAATCCCTGGGGGACAGGACGGGGGACCTTCTACAGAGGTGGTGGTTAGGAAACTCAGGCTACCTCTGAGAGCCATACCCTCAGTCATCACAAAAGGGGCGACCACAGACCGGACCCCATCAAAGGAGTGCACGGCACTTCAAAGAGACCGTGTCTGTCTGAAGCGGACTGCTGTCTCGTATGGCAGGGCAGCCGGAAACCTGGGCGGGGAGGGCTAGGACGGGCACGCCCCACCCACACCCCGTCACCTCCTGCTGCTGGCCCTGCTGTGTGCAGCGGAGCTTCCTTGTTAGCACACCTGTGTCTGCCTCCTCCCTGGCCTCTCTCTCCCTGCCCCCACCCCCGTTCATGTGCCTCCAGGGCTCACCTCCAGGACAAACTAAGGCATTCAAATCCTCACTTTGGGGCCTGCTTCTGGGGGGCCTCCAACGAAGACAGGTAACGCCAGCCTTCCTCACTCTCAAGTGCCCGCCGCGGCGATGAGCACACAGCAGGCTGTCCCCAAGTGGCACTGCTAGACCCCCCCAGTCCCAGAAAGCTCTCCCCTAGCTTGGGTTCCAGGGGGCCACTGGCAATACCTGACCCCATCTAGCAACCTGACTACAGGAAGCAAGCTCCCTGTCTCGCCGGCCCGCAGGGAGATTTTTCCATGAACATCAGTAAGCCAGCATCTCGTTGAAAACCTGACAGGAGCATGACTCAGCGTTCCCCGGGCCCAAAGCTCTGGGACACCCGCACGGTGGGGTTTGGGGCCGAGGAAGCTCTGAGCACAGCCTCCTGGGCAACCCGGCCCAGGTGCCCGCCTGGCTCCAGCCGCACCTACAACAAAGCACTAGCATGTTCTACTTGCGTGTTCTTGGTCACAGGCGACAGCACCCATTTGACCTGGCTTCGCTGCAGCCACAAACGATGTTTGCATAAACACTGTGCTAATTATTGGCTGTGTGACATCATGCGTGCATAGGACAGGCAGTTCACATGGAACCAAATCCCAGTTCTGCTACTTCCCAGCAGGACAACCTGGAGAATGTTCCAGAACCTCGCTGAGCTCCTGAATCCTCATCAGTAAAATGGGAGGATGCTTGCCTTGAAGCATGTGGCAGACAAACGTTCACCAGTCCAGCTCTTCCCTACGCATCCCCTGCACACCCTCCAACTGGGATGATGGGTAGAGAAGCTCCGCTGCAGCCTGGGACGCCGGCTGCAAGCCGCTATTGATTTACTCGATGCAGAAAGCCTCTCCCCCAGCTCTGCGCTTCATACCGGTTCCTCTACTAACAACCAAACAGCTGCCATCGGGGGCTGGCCCCTGTCACACACTGACTCCTCACAGCATCCCTTCCCTGAAACCCCGACTGTGCCCATTTCACAGATGAGGAACCAAGGCCCAGAGAGCTTGTGCAACCCGGCCTAGCACCACCCTCCTGCTCTGGGGGGCAGTGAATTGGGACCCAGACACTGAGGCCCAAACACCCCACCCATAATGATGGGGCTGCTTTTGTGAAAACTTAGAGTCTTCTCTCTCCTGTACCATCTCCGGAAGCAACGTTCTCGGTGGACACCAGTGCACGACCACCTCCTGCCACGTCGCCCACCACCCCCAGTGACGGCTTTTATATCGGAGGAGAAGGTCTGTTCTTAATATTCTGTATGTGTTGTTTCTATGACACGAACAGCACCCGATGTAGAAGGCCCACGTCTGGGCGTGGCATTGGGTGGGCGTGGCGCTCAATAGGTGTGGCATTGGGTGGGCGTGGCGCTCGGTGGCCGTGGTGGCTTACCTGGACCCCCGGCTGGGCGATGAAGTGCTGGTCTGTGGCTTCCACCGCCAGCTCCAGGCAGTTGCTCCCGCCCCAGGCTTCACAGGAGGAGATGAGCAGCTGCTCCGCCAGGTCCTCGTCGCTGCTGTAACACTCCGTGAACAGCTCTGCAGTCACATGAGCCCAGGGACAGGGAGCTGGAGGTGGGGCTGGCCCATAGCCAAAAGGGTGCCCCCCGCTCCCCAGCCAGGCCCTGACTTCAAGAGCAGCCACGGTGTGAGCGTCCTGGTCGGCAGAAGGCATAGACAATGCCAGCATGACATACTCTGTACTGAACACGGGGTGTCCCATGCATGGTCCCTCAAGGTGGTGTGTGCCAGCCGATGCCCATTGAACTGAGCTGCACTCGGCACGGGGAGCCCCATCTTTGGTGGGAGGGAATCCAGACGCCATGGATCCCCTTCCCAGAGCAGCAACCCCACCCCCTCTCATTTCTACCCCGTGCTTCCTGGGTGAGGTTGCTTTGCAGGTTAAGACCCAGCGCAAACAAAAAGCCGAACAGGTGTAAGAAATAACGAGCTATGGTCTTAAGGGTGTGCTTACATTTCAAGACCTCACGACAAAGACATTGGAATATACAGATCCTTAGGGGACATTTTTTCAAACAATAAGAACTAGTTGTCTAGTCAAAGCCAGTCAGAAATTAACTTACTATCTTAAAAAGAAACCATTGGACACTTTTTTCCCAAGACAGAGAAGCTAAACTCATGAGCGTTTTTCATTCGTGACAATAATAGAGAAACATGGGGAAGCCATGATGGTTCAGTGGTTTAAGTGCTCACTTTGCAGCCCCAGGGACCGAAGATCGAATTCTGGCCCCGGCCCGTGCGGACCCATATGCTGAACTGGGGAGTGCCCCCAGTTCAGTTCTCACCGGGGCAAGACCCCGGCCCAGTTCCTGCCCTGTGCAGCCCCGAGCCCACCTGTGCAATGAAACTATGTGGAAAAACCAATGATGTGCAACTATGGAGACTGTTCTGGGCTCTCCCCCTTCTCTCTGTCTCTATCTCTGTATCTCTCTCTGTGTCAAAAACAATAAAAATAAATCTTTAAAAAAGAGAGAGAGAGAGAAACATGAGTGAGTGTGCAGGGTACCATATTGCAAACTTAAAACTCCTACGTGAAAAACGGAACCGCCAGGCAGGCCTGAAACCAGGTGTGCTTGTTGGGAGGCTGCGTTTCTCACAGCCCCACCAGGCCCAGGCCTTCTGAGCAATGGGCACGGACAAGCCGCGCTCAGGGACCACAGAATGGCAAGCGGAGAACAGATAGTCCAGGAGAGTGAGGCTCGGCATGGCCTGCCGGCCTCTTGCATTCAAGTTTATGAGTAAGCATGCCCAGGAGGACGGTGCAGGCAGGCTACCTGCAGTCCCAACGGAAGCTTCCAGTCCCCTAACTTAGCGGAGCTACAGGGCAAGCAACGCCAGCCCTGGTTCACATCACTGCAGGGGATCGAGACTCGGGGTACCGGCCCAGGAGGCTTCTCAGGCTGCTGCCTTTGCCATTAGTAACAAACCCGGGGGCCTGGGGCCTCCTGTCAGCATGCGTACGAGGGCTGTCCGGAAAGTATCCAGCCACGTCATAGGAAAAATAGAGGCATTTGTGGCTGAATTTTTTTCTGGACAGCCCTCGTACTTGAAACTGGCAAGCTAACTTGATGCAAGTCAGGGGAAAACCTCAAACCTGTCGCAGTTTCTCAACAGCATCCCCCCAAAATACACCCCAGAGCACCCTCTGGTGCAGAGTGACTCTGACCTGGGCCGCTTCCAATCTTGAACAAGTCAGTAAGAGCCCACACCAAAGGCCTTGAGGCTTCTGCCCCAGCACGTGCACCCCTGACCACGTGGTCTGCAGCCCTTGAATCAAGCCAGAGGCAGGAGTTTGGACATGCCACCCGTGTGGGCCACAGGCATGCCTGCACCCACGCGGCGGCCCGTCCTGGAGGCTTACCCACTGCGCGCGTCTCGTACTCATTGGCCAGCTCCTCGGACTCCCCTGCAGCGTTGATGTCATTCTTCACCTTGGCCAGTGTCTTCAGAAGCTTGCTGGCCCCCAGGGCGGCCAGAGTGCAGCCCCTGGTCTTGTAGAGAAAAGGAGACCGTCAGCCAACTCATAATCCCTCAAAGCGGTCGGGTCCACGCGAACGTCAGACCAGGACGAATTCATGGCAAGGGCAGGAAACGGCAAAGTCGGAACTGCTCGGAATGATTCACAGCACACTTCGCAATGGGCCCAAAATAGTCTCGGACCTAAATACACCCACCATCTTGAGCATGGAATTAGCATATAAAAGGGAAACATCGAAGTGCCACCATCAACTGACAGTGAGACTATGACAGTGGGAGGCCTGACTACCCACCATCATGTGCAACAGTTGAAACAGGGAAAAGTGGGGAAGGACACGGATGAAAGATGATGACGTACGTACTAAGACCGTGTGTGTGAGCTCCACATTCAGTATCCAACTTTATGCATTAAAAATGGAGGACGTGGCTTTTCAACTGTCTATAAATCATTTCCTAAATGTCATTATGTGCTAACTCGCACGTACAAAAGAATCATCCCAGTCTGTGTTCCAAAGCTGAACCTCTCCAGGCCCTGCTTCCCATCCATTATGCAACACAGCTAGAAGTTAATTTTTTAAATCAAACCTAAAAACCTCATCCACCTGGAGAGCAGTCACACACTCCCAGGAAGCGGGGGCCACCTAGATGGCCCACCCATCCCAGCTCCCTTCTGGGGGCCTTGCCTCCCAAACACACCTCTCTGGAGAGGTCAGCGTGGAAACAGGCACCACGCCATCCACCCAACAGCTGCCTGTTGTGGAGGGTGTTTGAGATCAGGCGCCGAGCGAGCAGAAGGTTGGACAACCACCGCCAAGCACGCGCCTGGTGTGGGCTCGCACGGTTACCTGCTCCCAGATGACATTGGAGAGTTCCTTCTTGTTCTGCAGAATGGCCCAGATGAAGAGCGCCTGCAGCGGGTGCCGAGTAATGGGAGACACGTCCTGGGAGGGGTCAGAGCAGGCGGTCAGCGTGTGCAAACGGAGCATCGCGTTAGCGGCGGGACTCTAATGGCAACGGGGGTCAGGATGCCCCAGGAGAGAGCCCCATGTCTGGAGGGCTCCGTCACTTGCTGTATGAATCCATTTGAACAGCTTGGTGATGTGATGTTCAGCTCTGCAAAACTCACCACAGAGTATAACGTGGCACAAGTCTTTTATCTATCATAAAAGACAATGTACAACTACACGGGAAGGTTTTTAAAGGGTGGAAAAAATGTGCTGCGAGCAATTTAAAAACTGAATGACTTGTGACAGCCGAAGAGAAAGCAATTCTTTCTCCTCATAGAAACCTATGCCTCATCTAGAAAAATCATTCCAACTAAATTCTAACTTTCCTATAGTTCAAGTTCAATGACCACAACATTAAACTATACTTGTTTCTGCAGAGTGTTATTTAAGGTCTCGATTCCTAACACATCAATTAGAATCTCAGCTCCTCCTCAACATCCCTTGTCTTCCAATGGAACCTTCCCAGATAGAAAACAACTAAATGTATATATTCCTTTTAAATATCCTTACAGGTTTTACCAAGATCCAAACTGCTCCGGGCACAGTTATGGCGACTACAGAATAGTCATGTCCAACCTGCAGCCCAAGGATGGCTTTAAATGCGGCCCAACACAAATGCTTGCAACATGAGATTTTTTGCAACCTTTCTTTTAGCTCATCAGCTATCGTTTGTGTTCGTGTATTTTATGTGTGGTCCCAGACAATTCTTCTTCCAAAGTGGCCCAGGGAAGCCGAAAGGCTGGACACCCCTGATGTAGAAGCTTTTGGCACAGTATCAAACAGAAGCTTTTTAGACACTTCCAATTGTTTCAGCACCAAGTCGCAATTTAAATTTTTTTTGCACTGTGAGCACACAGTAAAATCCTAGAAGCACAAAAAGATAATGACCTAGTTTCCCCAGAAGCAACCCTGAGACAAGGATTTGAGGCAAGGGGTTGAGAGCTGATTCTAAGAAAACTCAAGAGGAGAGTGAGCAAATGAGATCCGAAAGAAACAACCAATAAAGGTGCATGGTTGACAAGTTGTCATGGAGGTGAACTAGAGATGAGTCCCTCTGGGCAACCCTAGGAGCCTCGGAAGCATCTGCTCCATGCGGGGAGGGAGCTGGGGGTTTGTGCACCAGCTTCTGGCAGGCATCGGGCTCTGAGCAGACCAAACCTTCAGCAAAGAGCTGCAGGGGCTGGCAGCTAGACTCCAGGTCTGGCCGTGCTTAGAACAGGAAGGCCAAAGAGATACAACATCCTCTCCGCTGGAAACCTGGGTGAGCCCTTTGGAAATATTCACTGCCCCTTTATCCACTGTTGAAAATCTGGCAGTTCCCCGGTCCTTCACATGGCAGCTGAGAACGAGTTTAGGCAGCTCATGTCCAAAAGGCTAAGATATGAGCAGACAGCCACTCTTTTGTCCCTGTTCCCTGTCAAGTGTCTTTAGAAAGCGTGTGACTCACCAGGTTTTGCAACTGAGAGAAACTGCAACAACTAGTTTGAAACATAGCACAGGAGCCTAAAGCAAGACATCGGAAAACTCGCCAAGTAGGCTCAGGATCTTAACTAAAGATGACAGAACAAACTTAACAAGGCCAGCAGGTTAGCTCCCTTATGGCAATGAGGTAGGGAGCAGGGAAGGTAGAGGCAGGGAGCAGGGAAGTTGGAGGCAGGGAGCAGGGAAGGTGGAGGCAGGGAGCAGGGAAGGTGGAGGCAGGGAGTTTTTGAAGGAAGATTCAACAAGATCAGAGAATTCATGCAGACAGGGCTCCTATACGTACGTGCAGTTCCACGTCTGCCTCGTCCCTGCTGTTTCTGTCCTCCTTGCGAAAGCCTCTCCGGAAGTTAGCCACCAGTTTCCAGACAAAGGTGAGGAGGGCGTCGTTGTAGGAGTTCTTGGCGATCTGCAGGTTTCGGTAGACCAGGGTGCTGAAGTGGTTGGAGAAGAGTTCCGTGAGGACATCATTGGTGAGAAACTTCCGCAGGTTCAAGCCGTTCTCCAGAAAGAGGCGGACAAACTTGGGTCTGTCCTTGACCAGAGCCGTAAACATGACTTCCTGAAGGTCAGCAGACTAAGGAGCGAGAGCAGAGAGAGCATTCAGGCCATACGCCCATAAAAAGACAGACGCAGGCTTCCCTTTCCAGCCACCTCACGTTTCCAGCGATGAATACAGCAGATGCTCTGTGAACTGGAATGCAAGTAACCAGCACTCTCAAGCAACTGCAAAACCATCAAAGCAGTAATACTTTAAATGAAAATTAAAATAGAATATCAGCACGTGACACAGCTGCACATCATGCAAGACCTGACGTTGCATGAGAGGCGTGGGGCTTCAAAGAAAGCTGACCTTCATTCGTTTTTCAAGAAAACTGCACATACATTTGCCAGCACTGCATCATCTGCTGATGTGGATCCAAAACCCTCTGCCTCCACTTCTCCTGATCTCGCTACACCATCACATCCTGATGATCCCGATGCGATGTCTACCCAGTAAACTCTCTACCCCTCCTGTAACCATTTAAGTGTGTCTGTGTGTGATTTTTTCTGAGTTATCTGAAGTTAGGCTGACCAATGTACTGTTTGAAACAGGACAGAAAACTGTACTGTCCTGTTTCAAATGGTGCGTATGGTCAGCCTGCTTAAAGTTAAAAAAAATTATTAGTGAAGTTCATTAAGTTGAAAAGTTTATTGACTGCCGTTTAACTTAAATTGCACACTGCATTCACAAAGCTGTTTTTATAATAAAATTGTGTTACATTAAGTTGTCTTTATTTATCGTTGCTTTTAATTACTGTATTACAATATTAACATCAAGGTATGGTATGGTATGGTACCATATGGGGTATAGTATTAGTTAGGCTTGGTTTTAATTGTAATCTCAAGCAATGAGAAATCATATTTATCCGGCATCTAACAATCCCCATGGATGCCAGTTAACTGAGAGTCTACTGTAGCATCTTCAACTTCTCTTGCAATCCTGTAAGAGAATAAAATTTATTCTTTCAATTTTAACACAATGTTGGATTATAGTCCAAACATCCAGACAGGGGAGACGGCACAGTAGGATCTTTGAAATCAGCCAGATGAGGGAAAGCCAGGATGGCTCAGCGGGTTAAGCACTCGCTTTGTAGCCCTGGGGACCGAGGATCGACTCCCAGCCCCAGCCTGTGCAGACGCATATGCTGAACTGGGGTGTGCTTCCCATGCGGGAGGCCCCCAGCACAGTTCCACCCTGTGCGGCCCCCCGCCCACCTGTGTGGAACAAAACCATGTTGAAAACTGATGACATACAACTATGGAGACTGCTCTGGGCCCTCCCCCTTCTCTCTGTCTCTCTGTCAAGGACAAAAAAAAAGTGTATATGTATATATATATATATATGATGCATCTTAAGAAAAAAGAAATCAGCCAGATGAGAGCTTAGATGTGACTTGACCTCTTGCGACTGTGAAGTGGATATGGCCACACCACATAGAGGTGACATGTGTGCTCAAGGATTTATCCCAGTGCCAGGCACAGAGGAAGCCCCCAGTTAGGGACTGGGAAGCAGTGCAGTTCTCATCTTTCCTCTGAGGTCTACAGCAGACACCCATCGTGAGCCAACCAACTGCCAACACTCTGCTCTGGGCCACAGGCCCTCCCTGTGCCCTTCAAGCCCCACGCCACCAAGCACACACCTGGTCTTGCTCCCTAACACTGTCATTGGAACACTTGCCAATTATACTTGGTTATTATCTAGCTTTATCTTCACTTTCTGGGGTCCTGATAAAAATGTATCCCGTAGGAGCTTATGGAGAGGCTTCATAAAGAAAACTAATGGTTACTTCAGCACACACCAGGGGTCTACAAGCCGCCACAGACATGTTCTGTCTGTCTTCCATAGTATTTTGTGCGATTAGATTCAGTTGCCAACATTCCAAACCACATTCCCAGCATTAAACCGAGAAGCTCTGACAACATGAAGAACCCTCAGCTGGAGCTAAGTGGCAGCTGCTCCCGGAGCCTGGGCCCCCCGGTCCCCCAGGATCACACCACTCCCCACTGCGAGCCCCCGGCCCACTTTTGGGAATCACACAGTACCTGGAGAGGGAACTGCCAAGTGTCACTTGAGTCCCCGCATGGTGCCTCCAGGTGGGAGAGTGAGGGGACGAGGTGGCTGCCCTGGGGAGCGTGGCAGCTGCACACGCTCCTGTGCCCTCCAGGCCAGCATTCCTGGTGCCCAGAACTTTGTCTCCTTCTAAATCACTTGACTTTCCATGGGTTACACACTTGACAGGATGGGGCCGTGGGGCTCAGACTTAAGAGTCACCTGGCGGGTTTACAAACCACAGGTAATTGGACTGAACCTCAGCATCTCTCAAGTCTGAGAGGGAGTCTGATCCTCTCTCCCAGGTTACGCCCAAGCGGCCCCAGATCCGGAGACCACACTTTGAAAACCGGTGGCTCACGAGGAGGGCTTTGCAGTCAGACACACCCTTGTTTCCAAACCCTGATTCTACCATGACCTACATGTATGACTTAGGACAAGACTGTGTCTCTGAGCCCCAGTTTACTCTTCTATAAAATAGGTGCTTGGGTAATGACATGTGATACCTTAGGTCAAGAGGCTTTCAGAAAGTCAAGTTCAGAGCAGGCTCTCAAAAAACCATCGGTAACTCCCCCTCCTGTTACCCAGCAAACTGAGATCATCCTCACTGTGGGCTGGAGGGAGGGGCAAGCAAATGAATGCAATGAAACTGCTTCATGTGGTGTAAAAGGCTACACCCATATTACCATTACACCAACAATTTTCAGATTTTTAAACAAATACTTAGCTAGTGGCTAATAGGAGCCAATGCGTGAAGCACTATAGAAACATCATCTCATGTAATCATCATGACAACCCGATGAGGTAGGTACCACCCTCCGCACTTCTTCAGACGAGCCATGGTGAGCTGGTGAGTGTTTAAGAATCAGCTCTATGGAGGAAACAATAGTCCCAGACTATAGCCTCTGCCAAGTCTTATGGTGCAAATGCTCCCACCATAGCCAATCTCCAGTTGTCGATGTGACCTCATTGAATGCAGAACTGGGGACAGACATGGAACAGCACACCACGCATAGTATTTCCAGTTTGCAAATATGATAGACAAAAAAAGCCTCCGGCATCTAGACAGTAGTAGATGTAGAGAAATAATTAGAAAGGGATGTGTTTTGATTATTTATTACCTTTGTTTTTAATAAAATGTATTTAGTTCTAAGTTTATATCATTTAATCTTTAACAATGACTGTACTTAACAGCTGACTCACCAAATCCCTAAAACTTGAGCAGTCACTTGTGCAAGTCAGCGTGAGCTGGCTCCCGCATACCACTGTACACGGAAACTGAGGCACGGAGAGGTTACGTGGCTTTCGGAGGGGAAGCCACTCTGATGGACTGGCTCCAAAGCCATTTTCTTACCATCACACCTTCCACGCTTCACTATCTCAGGCAGAGGTAATAAAATTACGTGTACCGTTCAGAACGTGCCTGAGTGGATGCTTATTTGCACCTTCTGACCTTATTTAAATAGACCATTTCACACACAGGGATCCATTTATGAATCAATTAACTGGGTCTACTTCTAATTCTACTTCCCTTCAACTAACTAAAGCCCTGCAATGCACAATGCGGTTCATTAAACTGCAAAGACCAAACACAAGATAGCATTTGCTACAGAAATAAATCATTTAAAAACCCACCAGCCGTGCCTTTATTTCATTCTATTACTGGCATTGACTGCATGTTGATATAGATCAAGTCTTCGTCTCCAATTATATGACGGGGGCCTGAATGTGTTTTCTGAAGCTGACTGAGAAGGATGCAGGTATAAAACATACACCCCTTCCAATCTACGCATACATGTATAAAATGAAATCAATTCCTGCTGCCCACTAATGACCAGTGAAGTCAGAAAAGCTGGAGACAAGAAGCACACAGCCTTGCAGATCCAAGTGGGATGGTCTGCAATTGCTCCTACAAAACAAGAGCTCCCAAGGCGGGTGAAGCTTTAGTTGTACCCAGGAGGACGCTTACAGAACATGCAATTCTAGAACTCTGATCAAATTGAAAGTGAGAAAGTCAGTCTACTGCAGGGGGGTGGAAATTCCATTGAACATAAAACTTCCGTATCGGAGGTGCTCATTGGGCCGGGAGTCCTGACTTTGTAGCTCTAAGACATTTGTTGCGTGTTTTCAACCAAGTTGTGTTGCTTTTCCCTCATGACCTTTCTCTGGTCAGGACACAGTGAGGTAGACAGGGCAGGGTGCAAAATGAGCACTGCTGGCCCGATTCTTAGCTGAGCTACTTCTAGTACGTTCAGTCCTCCTTTCGTCTGCTCCTTTCAATCACCCTGCACGTATTTTCTCGGGACCTCTGCCCATGCCCTCCCGGAAGGCCGGCACCTCTACACCCAGATGGGGAAGCAGGTCTCGCATGGAGGCTGAGGGCCACAAGCTTTGGAGGGGGTAAATGGGGTGAGATTTTCTTCCATCAGTGCATTTATTTTTAGGATCTCTTCACAACAAACCTAGCAAGTCAATGTGCTGCTCCTGCCCCGCAGAAGAAGGAAGTGAGGGTTGGCAACACGGATGCACCAGAACAGGATGGTCCCTGACAAGCTCCGGTCCGGAAGGCCTCGTCGGCCACGGACCGGATCTGACCCGGAGCGCCCCGCAGAGCTTCCCACTTACCTCCCACCGGCGGTCGTTGGTGAAGATCTCCTCACTGGCCAGGTCCAGCTGGTTCCACTCCAGCAGAAGCTTCAGCTGCCCGCTCCAGTTGTCCTTATCCTGCTCGTTGGTGCTAAAGGCTGGTGGACAGGTGGAAAGAAGCCACTCACCAGAGGCCCGGAAACACGAGAGTCAGAAGCATTCCATGTGACCGATAGTCAGAGCCGCTTGTCACGGGAGACCCTAAGCATGCTCGACACTCACAGTGACCATTTCACTTTGCTTTCACTTTCCTAGCGATATCCCGCAGGCCCCAAAGCACAGCAGGAGGATACATTCGGGCCATAATAATATCTTTCTATGTCATGTGCTAGCAATGGATGTATCTATGGTAGATTGATATTTGTCCCTAGATCCCGATTCCATAAATGTTACATTTCAAGGACCACATCTGACCTACACACCATCTACGTCTATGAAACAATGAGCCATATGACATGAGAGTTCTACTTGTCTTTTCCAGAGTTCATACGAGTATATTCTGGATGTATGTGTCTCTATTGATGTAATCCCGTGTTAATAAATAGTCTTATCACCAAATTGCTGGAAAGCCCAATAAGGATGATTCTAATGAATAGCTGAGGCTTAAATTGCACTTATGTGCCTTGCCCTACTCCACACATCCATCTATAACCGGATGGCTCAACTCTAGACAGTCTTTACTTAGGGTGATATCCACCTTGACAGAATGCTAAGAGAACACAGACCATAGATGAGAATTTTTAACCTGAGCTTTGTTCTTATGCTTCGGGAGATGTGCAAACCCTAAAACTGAATGCAGAATCACTGATGTGTGGGAAGTGTGTGAGTGTGTGTGCGCGCAGAGGTAGAACCTAAGACAAAGGCCCATTGCTTTTATCACATTCTCAAAGGGGTCTGAGACACACAAGAATATTTTAAACCACTGTTGGACGAAGCCCTTTGGAGAGTTCTGTAATCGGGTTTGACCAGAATTTTAATGATATAAAAATTTGGGGGTTGGGAAGCCAGGATGGCTCAGTGGGTTACGCGCTCACTTTGCAGCCCCGGGGACCGAGGATCAAATCCCGGCCCTGGCCCATGTGGACCCATATGCTGAACTGGGGAATGCCCCCAGTTCAGTTCTCACCGGAGCGAGACCCCGGCCCAGTTCATGCCCTGTGCAGCCCCGCGCCCACCTGTGGAATGAAACTATGTGGAAAAACCAATGATGTGCAACTATGGAGACTATTTGGGGCTCTCCCCCTTCTCTCTGTCTCTGTCTCTGTAGCTCTCTCTCTCTCTGTGTCAAAACAATAAAAATAAATCTTTAAAAAAAAAAAATTGGGGGGGAAAGCCAGGATGGTTCATTGGGTTGAACGCAGCCCCAGGGTCCAAAGATTGAGTCCCAAGCCCAGCTTGTGTGGACCCATATGCTGAGCTGGGGTGTACTTCCCATGTGGGAGGCCTCCATTTCTGCTCCTGCCCGGGGCATGCTTCCCATGTAGGAGGCCCTCAGCTCGAGGGGGCATGCCTTCCATGCAAGAGGCCCCCAGCCCAGTTCCTGCCCTGCACAGCCCTGTGCCCACCTGTGTGGAAGGAAACGATGTTGAAAACTGATGACGTACAACTATGGAGACTACTCTAGGCCCGCCCCCTTCTCTCTCTGTCTCACTCTCAAAACAATAAAATTAATCTTTAAAAAATATTTTTTGTTGTTCTATTAAAAACATACAACCAAGGAGATTTAACTAATTGGCTCAAAAGCAGTTGTTCTAGCTTCCAATCTATGATAATCAAAATTAAGTATAAGATTATCTTTTCATAAAGCTGTTTAAAAAATAAATGCAAGTCACAGGAAGCAACACAAAGCTGAAACTTCTAGAGGGGCTATTTTACTCACCTTTGTACAAAGCATAGGAAATAGCATTGCTCACAATTTCGTCCCCAGCTTCTTCCATCTTAATAACTGTTAACAGATGAGAACTTTCGAGAATTTCTTTGAGCTGGCAACATTTAAAGGACAGAGTTGTCAACCAACTGATTTTAGACCTGAGGATCATAAACTTTGCTCTTCTGGTGAGAAGTCTTTTATTCCATTTTGTTGTTTTAAAGACCATCTACAGGGGAGTTCCAGATCGCCTCCCCTCACCCATGGTGTCTAATTTCTACATTGGAATAATGAGTCTTTGGCCACTGAGAGAATAAACAAGCTGACATCCGAGGGCACACATATCAAAAAGCTCCCATGAAAAAGCTGAGAGAGTCGTTGACCAGGGAGTGAGTGTATGTGTGAGTGTGTATGTGGCCACGCCTGGCACGTGGTAGGAGCTCAGTTGTTGAATGACTGAAGGATGATACCTAGGTTGGCTGAGAGATTGGAGGACTATGAAGGGTCAAGTTTTTAGAAGGTGAGGCGTAGCTGTAGGAGTATAACGCTGAGAGAACAGGTAGGAGAAGGGGCCATGGTCCCAGGGGAGAAGTCCAGGGTCTCTGGGAGAGGCGGAGAAACTGAGTCCAGGTTTGGGGTTTGGTTGTGCACACCATCACTGAGGTCACCCACAGTCAGCCTGGGAGGTCACTCAGTTAATGTGACTGAATGTATACATTCATTCATAAATCATTCTATTCTTGAACTCAGTCTTTTGGGAAATCTGTACTAATTGCAAAACCCCATATGAGAGTGTAATTTCAAACTCATTTTCATTAGTGATGTATGCCTTCAGATTGACATGCTTTCATTATGATATATTATTAGCATGTTAGATATGAACATGAATTAGATATGCATCACAGAAAGAATAATATAATCGCAGAAAGTGAAATGTCTCTGGCTTTTAACCTGTTTTAGGTTTAGATTGCCTGTAACGGTTTTCTTGAAGCAGAATCGAAATCCCTCATAAAGGGTCTACCCATTAGGTGGCCTGGCCCTTTAGACATGACCTGGTCTGGGATCTACAAGCCAACGTGCATGAAAAGTAAGAGGAAAGTCACTGGAATGAACCCCCAGGGCCAACTCTGGTGGTTAAGTTAAGTATTCCGTCCTCTGTGGGAATCCTTGAACTGACCACTGAATGTCTTCCACCCATCACAGGAAATGACCTTGACTACAGCATTCAACACACAGTGGCTTACGTTGATATTTACACCTTGGGATTGCTCCACTGGTATGTCTGGAAGGACTCAAACTGTTTAGTCCTGAGTATGTGGAGAATTAACAATGGATAGCTCCTCACACTACTCAGGCTGGGGGGAGGACATACTTGACCGGTGACTTGACCTTGCTCAACCAGCCCTTCCCTGCTTCCCTGCTGAAATCTGCCCCTTACGAAAGGCTCCTGCTCTGGCCTGCCGTCAGCCACCCCCCTAGCTAGGCCGGGGGCAGCTGCTGTCCAGGGCTCTTCTGTCTGTGTGGGCTCATCTGACTCATTCTGGGACTCAACATAAAGAGGCCATTGTGGCTGCACCCCTTAGCCCTGCCTTTCAGCTCTGCCTTTGTCGTCAATGAAGCTGATAACATTTTGACCTCTGTGCACCTGATTCTTGGACTTGGCCAAGATTTAAGAAAAATGCCAGCATGAACTTTCATAGAAAACTACCCACTTTACCTTTTTTAGTAAAATCTGCAAAATGCAATACCATAAGTAGGCACATCAGACAAGTATTTGTTGGGCAACGCATCGTTTAACACCAACACTGACTCTCAGCTCTGAGAAATGTATCCGAGTTTTAAAATTCTGAATAGATAACGAGACTTACTCCAGAAGACACTTGTTTTCTGATCACATGGACCGCATTACACTCATCAGGATTATCGTCTAAGTGCCCATTCATCTGAAGTTAAGTAAAACCAGTAGAGTCCCACTGTGTGATAATTTACTACAGACTGCTCGACAGCCTCCGAGGCTGGGTTGGTTTTTCCCATTATTTACAAGACAACCATGAATAAGAGGATTATCTCCATTTTTCCTAGATTTGCTACATTTGATATTTTGCAGCTCTCCCACAACCAAATACTGTTGAAATGCCAATCTAGGTCAAGATTTTTTTTTTTAATTATATATACTATTAGTAAATCCAACCTTTGACTCTCAAGATAAAATGGGCTCTGATGAAAATAACGCTTGTTGTCTGCAGCCTGTTATTTTCTTTTTGGAAAAATCCCCAAGCCGCACCACGTGCTCCTAAACAGCCAAATAGCAAAGGGCATCTGTGAATCAGCTGACGGGAACATACCACTGATGTTAATGTGAGCATTCTAGCAAACCAGGCGTTCAAGACAATGGAAGTCAGTTCAAGCCAATAGCACTCATAACAGGGAGAAAACCTGGCAGGCGGCTAAAATCCTTTCATAGGCTTAGCAATAAGAAGTGCAATAGATACTCCAATAAGGACACGTTTCTTACATAATCTCATGAGAAAGGTCAGAGATTCTGAATTGAACCCCAGGCCAATGAATCTGGAAAGGCACTGATTTTTGTAGTAACAGCCTCCCCGATGGATGTAAACTCCAATTAGGATCTGTGTGCGCTGCTAAAACACCAATAGTAAGACTGTCTTACCTCCCCAACCATTGATAGATACAAAACACAACTCAACATCTGTTGACATGGTGGCATAAAAGAAAAATTACCAGCTTTGTAAACAGACAGACTTGAGCTGAAACCCCTGTACGCTACCCCTTTACAACGTATGGAGACTTGATGAATCATTTAACTTAAGTGAGCTTCAATTTCCAGCAAGAAATTGGTTTGGGCCAGAATACCGTTTCAAAGTCACTGAGAAAGTCTAAAGCACCCGCAGCCATGAACAGAATCAGGTATTTGATGCACCCTCCCTTCTCAGCTCAGCCCTCTGACGTCTGTCTCCCCCACAACTCACCCACTTAATCCAGTTCTCAGTCTCCTCCTCAGGCAGCCGGGACACCGTGCGGGGTAAGAAGCGCAGCAACTTCTCCTTGACAATGGACGACGTCAGCATATCCTCCACCTCCAGCAGGCTGGCGATCACATCAGCAATCTGCCCCGAGCCTTCCACCACCACACAGGGAATTTTGCTTCTGATGGACACATTGATGGCCTGGGAGAGGGGAGACAGAGCCAGCCAGATGGAAGAGACGCTGGCCACTGACAGGGCCCTGCTTGGGACCAAGGTTCTGAATCAAGGCAGTCCCTCAAACACATTGACCCATCCTTGCATTGGGGGCGCTCTTTGCGATCAGAAGGAAGCCAATGTTTGCCAGCTCGTCATGAAGAGAATTGAAAGCCACTTGTGTCCCATCTGGCGCTAATATGAAATTTCATAATAAAGACGTGTGCCAAGCTGAACTTTTCCATAAAGGAGTGCTTGTAAATATCCCTATGTATACAATCCCTCATTCCAAATGCTGACATCACCGATTTGAGTGACAGGCCTTAAGATGGCATTCAACATTATTGGCAATAGATTCTCTGATGGAGGTGAACAATATCATATGCTTAAGGTAGGCTGCAGCTCTCTGGAAATCTGAATCCTAAAGCTAAAGTTTGAGAAAAATAATATATGTAACCATCTCTCAGTTACTTTCTTTCCATTTCTCTCCCTCTTCTATGTGGTGGCTTCTGCAAGTATTCACATATTTGATAATTTCATATTTTCTTAAAGTCTATTTTAATTTTCCTCTGGCAAGTGTTCCCCTGAGTTTTATTTAACAATGGTCTCGGTACTAGATCTCATAGCAGTTGCTCAATAAATGCCTGTCAAGGAATGAATGAATGAATGAAAAAAATCATTGTTATATTAAAGAATAAAGAAAGACAAGTGCTGGATTATGATTTCAAATAACTTTGTCAGAAATTCCTGGTTACTCTAGGGGTATACACTGGTAAAGAGCGGGAACAGGGTCCAGGATCTCAAATATCTATAATCTAAACCTGTCTTAGAGTTAAAAAAGGTTAGTGGACATGAGGAAATAGGCAAGTCAACATGGACATTAATTAAAAGAGGGTGTTAAAATCACTTCCCTGTAATGTCCTAATCCTAGAAAAATGAGACCATAAAAACAATGCTCACGCTTTCAAATACTGACTAAAATGCAGTCACCCTGATGCTTTCTAAGAAGACAAACAGAAGCCTGGCTCCCAGCAAGTCGAACTCAGTCAATCCAAGCCCACAAGCCTGGAGTGGGGAACAGTTCCCCCTCAGTGGCTCAACACTGCAGGTGCAGAACCATTCGGGATGCTTCCCATAATCTCAGAAGCACGCAGGGCTCAGACTCTGTCATGTGGGAAGTCCTTGCCCACCCAGGAGGCCTGTGGGTGGGCGTTAGGTGGTCGAAACCACCGACGTGGGGGCCATCTGTGTGTGGCTGCGAACCTCCACACAGAGCGGGCAGCATACAGATCTGTGCTGATTTGGATCCTTAAGCCTCAGGACTCATCTCACCCTTTCTCTTTGGCAGGTTATGACCAAAGCCAGCACTGAGGATGCGGGCTATGTGCGTCGCTTCAAATGCTCCTCCTAAAGCTTCTCCGCCAAGGGAACAACCGAAGCCCAAGAAGGAAACATTGTGTGATGGGGGGGGGGGGGTGCTATCTACTCGCTATAGTAAAAGAAATTAGTTTAGATTAAATGAGCCCCCAAACCCTGATAATACAAATTCACTGAGTACACTTGTTAACCAATCTGCTAAAACAACCAAACCAAGACTCACTTTCAGAGTCTCTTTTCCACCTCCTTGGGCAAAACACACAATGGGGATCTTGCCACCATAGTTGGAATCTGTAAAACATGAAACAAAACTTATTTGGGGCTCATTAGAAATACCCACGTAGCATAAGATACTCTACTTGATAAATTTGTAACGACCATCTACATTTTGGGGATAATTCCACATTTAAAATAATGAAATATGTATACTTCATTACTTTCAAATTATGTACATATTTTAACAAATAAACTGCACCTATTCTTTATTAAAAAAGACACCTATCTGAAGGACAAGGTGGACCAGGGTCTTCTGTCCTGTGAGCCCAGGATGTGGGGTAAAGGCTCCAGAGCTCACCAATGTGACTATTTACTCACTGATCCTGATGGATATGTCTTTGTGCCCCAAACCACAACGAGCATGACACAGCTTATGTTGCAGTGCATTACTAATATTTAAAATGCTGAAGTCTGTAAACGATTTACTTTCACTAAAATATATTAGGCCAGGTTCAAGTTTAGCCTTACAATAATTGTAGTCTCCCTGATTTGCCTAAACCTGTGCTTTCTTGAGTAGTTCAAAAATTGGAATAACATGTTCTCTCAGGAGAGAATGGCACACACAAAGACCTCCTTTCATGTACGTCCCATTGAGAAATGTGTAAGGTTGAGAACACAAGTCCCTGTTGTGACATCTGTCACCACATCATATGGTAGTCTGGTTCCACAATAGGACACAACTCAACACCAACATCTCAGCAACAGGAAGAGAGAAAGTCGCTTTTCATGGCAAATAGAGGTTGTCACTCAATTGCTCTCCTCTTCCTTGATGCTTATCATAGAGAAGTAGCCAAGATTCCAAGAAATAAACCATTCAACTGTGAAACTTGTGGGCTGGTTTGTGTTGTGGCTATGCCAGCTCATTGCATGGCTGTGTAAGCTCATGGACGCCATCATAGATTTATTTGTGAAGTGTTGTCCAGCAGAAGAATAGACAGCAGGCTTTCTATACCTACACACCAGATTGGGACAAGGCAGCATGTGGCCTGCCCAGCACGCTGACAGATACCTACCCAGTGGCCCTGGCAGAAGCACTCTTCGTACGTTAAAGAAAGAAGGGAAATAACAATTCTTCCTTGGCAATAGGACCCCTATTTGGGTGGGTTCACCAGGTCCCACCCAACAACTGGCTGCTGTCGTTGGCCGTGCTGCTCATTATGCTTGTCTGATGTCCCTCCTCCCAAGTCCTGACCTTGGATCGTTCGCTCGGAGATGTACTTCTCCAGCTGATTCCGGAGCTTCGCCTCCATGGTGGGGTGTCCATGGCAGCCGTTATCCACCAGCAGAAGGTGCGTGTGGTTGTTGTCCAGGATGTACAGAGGGTCTCTCTTGAAGTCGTCCATGATGTACTGAGCTGAAAAATACCCCTGAAAGGCACACGGAAACTCGTCTTTGAGATTGTATTTGTTAGTCAAGATGAATGATGATGTTTTTATACGTTTCTGTGAAGCCTAATCCTCTGGGTTCAACCATATTGATGCCTCCTCTCAGATCCCTAAGTTCAGAAGGGTCTTAGAGATCTTATAGTACAGGCCTTCATTTCAATATGAGGAAATGAAGGTTCAAAAGAGTTGGGTCACTTGTCTGTTGTCAAATAAATGGCCAGTGACAGTGTAAGGATCAGATTCCCAATCCAGTTCTGTTCCCTGTTCCCTCATCCTGCACTCTTTTGAATAAAGTTATGGAAACTGATAGCATTCAGGAAAGGATATTATAGATATAAATGTACATATACATATAGATAGATAGATAGATAGATAGATATAGATCCAGACACACATGAGTATATACACACAATATACACATCCACATGTATTTTTGCTTGTGTCTGGGTACAGGTAGAGGTAGACATTGATACACACACGTGTACTCGTTTGAATCTATCATACGCCAAGACCTGTGCCAAGGTGTAGAGATTAGGAAATGAACAAGATGGGGTCTTCCCCCTGGGGAACCTCATAACTATGGCATCACAGAAACAAGCAATTACATATTAATAGATTCTTTGTCCAAACACTTAACACCAAAGAATAAAAAAACAACAACTGTGGGAACATAAAGAAAGGAGTTCCTGACCCTCAGGTCCTATTCAAAAGTGTTCGCTTTTTAGTATCAGAATTGCGTTAAAAGGTGTTGCAACCTGAACTCCAAAAGTACAAGTTGAAATCTCAGTGGGGAGGGGATGGTTACCGACTCTATGAACAACACAGATACAATTAGAACAAAGGCAGAATGAAAAGTAAAATTGAAATGTATGGTTCTGCTCTCTGGGCTTTGCCCAGGCAGGAACTTCATTCTGGAGAGTCCTGGATGCGACATATACACATTGGACATAGAAGCACTACAAACCTTTCCAGAACAGAACTTCCCGTGGCATTTGTAGCCTCCCCGAACATGACACGGACTTCAAAGTCTTAACAACAAACCATCACTAAAGGAAAAGACAGAGATCCATACCGAACAACACACATTCATTGGCAATTCACTGCCTTTTTCGCAAGGTGACCAGATTTTAACATTGGTGAAGCGGGACACCATTGACCGGGGGGGAGGGGGTTCTTGATTAAAAATTGGGTCTATCTCCCGCCGTTCCCTAGCTTGTCGTGCATTCTTTCCAAACATCGGGACTTTTTTAAAACGCCACGGGACGCGGGACAAATTGTTAAAAATTGGGACTGTCCCGCCAAAAGCGGGACGTCTGGTCACCTTATTCTAGGGGGTCCTGCTGCCATGCTGGTTTTTAACTGGTGAGGTTCCAAAGGCCTTTCTTGGAAGGCCCGCTTTCCATGTGGTCCCCCTCCCACATGACCGCCCAGACCTCCTGCAGTCCTGCCTGTACCTCAGCATCACAATTCCGGATGAGGGTGTCCCTGTTAGAGACCATGCCCCAGGCTGCTATGCCGATGGCCACAATGTTCTCCTCGGAGTTCCTACTGATGGTGTTGTCTCTCACCACCTCCCCGATGTACTTCATCAGGCCGTAGTGGGTGCCTCCGGTGAGAATCCAAGCGCCTGTAAACGGGGGAGGAGCACTCGCTCAGCTGGGTCTGAGTCAGGGTGCCTCTGCTCACAGGTCACAGCCTCCTGCGCACTGTGGGGTGGGCATGGCCTAGAACTGCCTGGGACAGGAGCGGAAGAGGGTCGCCGCCGTCTGCACACTGATTCTGGGCACCACTCTAGAGCTGCACACCATCACCCTCTGTGGGAGGTGGGGCCAGGGAACACGCATCCTGAATCCGCCTCTCAGGTAAATCTTTTCCTGGATGATACAGGCCAGACCTGAGCCTGTGAACAAGTTAGGCAACGCCACCCAGGACAAAAGTGTTCTCCGCTCCCAGCCCCCGACCTTGGGGTGTGTGACTGACCTTCCTAACGGACCCGGCTGCCTACAGTTTAACTTCATAATCACACCGCTCTGCACACTGGTATTTTAAGCTTTATGGTTGAGGATCTGCACAATGTCAAGGGTGTTGGCATGGTTTGGGGTTTGGTTTGGTTTTCAAAGTTGAAGTAAATAAAAGACCTACAACTTACTAGTTAGCAGAACAGGAGAATCTAAAGTTGAAATTGACCCTATACACCCCATGCAGGAATCCAGCCAGAGGGATGGTCACTGGGCAGCCCTCCCCCGCATTTGTTAGAAAGCCCTTTTGTTCACATTTGTCTCCATTCTCTAATTTCAATGCAGAACAAGTTTACTCATCTCCCACATAAAGGACCTTTCAATGTTTTACACCAGGGGTGCCCGGCCTTTTGGCTTCCCTGGGCCACACTGGAAGAAAAAGAAGCATCTTGGACCAGAAATAAAATACATTAACACTAACAATATAGCTGATGAGCTAAAAAAATCTCATAATATTTAAAGAACACTTATGAATTTGTGTTGGGCCGCATTCAAAGCTGCCATGGGCCATATGCAGCCTGCAGGTTGGATTAGCATGTTTTAAGGTAAATGCAATGTGGCCCTTAGAAGTTCAGTACCCAGTTCTCACAGGAAAATTAAAATATGAGCTGTTTGTCAGATACCAGTGTTGGTCAAGGTTAACTTCCTTGGGTTTGAAAACTGGCCTGGGTTATGTGAGAGGACACACCCGGGTCTTCAGAGGTGCCTGCTGACATACATAGCATCGATGATGCCTGCAATTTATTCTGAAATGGTTATGAAAAAAATCACATGTGGATATTTATGGAAAGAGATAAGACAAATGTGGGAAATGTTAACAACTGGTGAGTCTAAGTGAAAAGTATACAGATTTCATTGTACAGTTCTTCACAACTCCTTTGTAAGTCTGAAAGTTGTCATAATATAAGGTTAAAAAGGAAAAAGAAAATGACAAGCTGAATATTTCAAGTAACAACACTGCAGTTATTTGCTTTGATCTCTATCAAACCCTTATGTGGCTCTTACAACCTGCCAAGTTAGTCACTATTTCCAAAGGCACATAATTAGTATCAAAATTAAGCTTCCCTTTTTGATTCCCCAGAATATTCTGGGTACAATTTTATATGCAGAAATAACAAAATGTGGGGATACAGGGATAGCTCAGCAGGTTGCGCATTTTCCTTGCAACCCTGAGGTCTGGGGATCAAACCCCAGCCCACCCGCATGCCCCACATCCACCTGTGTGGAATGCAACTATGTCACAACTAATGATGTACAGCTATGGAGACAGCGCTGGGCCTTCCCCCTCCTCTCTCTCTCTCTCTCACCTTCTCTCAAAACAATAAATCTCAAAAAATAAAAAAATAAAAAAAATGAAAACCTTAGATGATTAAAAGAAACAAAACGACCAACCTTGAAGCACCTTAATGCTGATTTTAAAGAGCTACTTTGTGAAACCCCGCCACCGCCTGTCCATTCATTTGAGGATCTCGCTTTTTATAAGATCATGCTTAATCATCTATGAGCTGCACGTGAGAATGTCGCTCTGTCCCCGGGGACCTTGAGTGACCTGCAGGGACTAACCCCGGGGCGCAGCTTCCCGCCGCTGGGGGGCCCCGCGCACCTTTGGACTGTGCGATGTAGATCAGGCGGCTGAAGATCTTGCGCATGCGCGGCTTCAGGGCGAAGTTTTTGGCGCCTCCGGTCACAGAAATGACAAGGTTAGGCGTTCTGAGGTGCCAGTGCTGCGTCAGCAGCTCGTAGAGGGTTTCGGGGTCCGTGTCACAGGACAGTCGGATATACTGTTGGGAAAGAGGGGAGGGCAGAGGGTGGGCAGGTGTCCTCTGGCATCCAGGCACCTGCAAGATCCCAGCTCAGGAGGGTCCTGCGGGGCAGTGGCAGGAAAGCAGTAGGCTGGGGGCATGTGGGTGTCACCAAAGGGCCCTTCAAGCCCGTTGGAGAACTTGGGGCTTTGCCCTAAAGAGCAGCTGTGAGGTGTTTTCAGGGGAGCAGAAAACGGATGGGATTACATTTCACGTGGAGGGACCAGACTGAGGTAGGGGGAGCTGTGGGAGGCTAGAGACAGTGGTGGCCCATCCTAGGACAGAGATCTTGGGACCACCCAGCCGGGGAGGGAGCTGGGTCAGCTGCCAGGGCGGCAACAACAGGCAGGGGGGTGTGAGGAGCCTCGGTCCAGGCTTCCAGCCGCCCGGGAGTGACACTGTCGCTGAGACAGAGGGCACAGGAGGATTCAAGGAGATGCACTTTCTAATTGTGAAACAGCTTTGTAGAACCACGTGTAAGAGCCTGCAAGGTGGGTGTGTCGAGGGAGATGTCACCTTATTCAGGACCACGAGCCTTCTCAAGAAAGCCGGACACTGGGAAGCCAGGATAGCTCAGTGGATGAGCGTTTGCCTAGAGATCACGAGGTCCGAGGTTCAATTCCCACCCAGCCCATGCTTACCCATGTGCTAAACGGGTAACCAGCGGGATGGCTCACTGATGAGTGCTCACCCCCCATGCGGGAGGCCCCCAGTTTAGTTCCTGCCCTGCGTGGTCCCCGCCCACCTGTGTGGACTGAAACCATGTGGAGAACTGATGATGTACAACTATGGAGATGGCTCTTAGCCCTCCCCCTTCTCTCTGTCTTTCTCTCTCTCTCACCTCCTCTCAAAAACTAACCTTTAAAAAAGAAAAGAAAAAAAAAGACTGTCATACGCCACAGTAAACAGGACAACTCACAAAAGTGCTGCCCCGGCCTCTTGCATCTCTGAGGGTCAACGAGGGTGTTACATGAATGCTTATAGTGTGCGGGAAAGCCCTGGGGGAGAAGCCGGTTGCCACCCGTTGAGTTTTCTAGTTGCGCATAAAATAATCACAGCTTTTGTACTTTTACAAGGCTTCGTTCTCTGCAGTGGTTTTTGGATGGACTGCCCACCTCTCCCTCCTCCATACGGAGACAACACAAGGTAACTCCCGGCAGCCCGAGTTGTGTGAGCACACGGATGAGCTAAAGTAGAAGAACATGGCTTACCTTCCCTGTCTTCCCCATGGTCTCAAACTGAATATCCCCAAAGGCATCAGTGGGGAATTCCTGGGTGTGCTTCTTGTAATTCCACTTCTCATTCTGGTTGACCTGAGTGCCGTCCCTGTGCTGGCTCTGGGCGTAGCCACACTTGCACACGTTTTCCCTGAGCAGGAGGACATTGACAGAAAGAACGGATTCCATTTAACCTACTTACATCATAGGCGTTTTTAGAATTAACCACCCGTTCTTAGCCTAAATATCACAAAAAGAGGTTTGACCCTCATGCCTTATCTTCACACTTATTGTCATGATCTCCATTGGTGGTTTAAAAACTACCTTGGTTTATTTATCTCTGTTGTCTACTGTCCAGCCGCCAAAAAGTGGGCTCTGTGTCGAAAGCTAGGATCTAAGGACAGCAGACTCTGCCCTCGTGCAGTCCAGCCTCTGCATAAGTAGCGCGAGGTCATTATGGAACGAAGTCTTACAAAGCAGGCGTGTTCATAATACGCAGCAGCCTGGGGCGGGTCTCAGTGCCGCAGTGCCGGCCCTGCCAGTAACGCTCTTCTGGAGTGAGTGCACCCTGGAGAGAGGGGTCCCCGGGGCCCCAAAGGGCTCCAGACTTCAGAGAAACTATACAGGATGTGAGCTGCTCCAGAAACTTTGGACAATGGGGGCTAGACAAGGACAGACTGCACTGAATGAACACTATTCTTCCCGACAAGTGAAACAGAACGAAATGTCATTGCTTGTTAAATGCTGCCTATGCGTGCTGTGACATTGGAGCAGATGCAGATAGGACATGGTAAAGCCTCTTCTCCCTTCTCCTTCTCAGTATGCTACCGTCATTCAACAAATACGGGTTGAAAATCCACTCGGAGTCCAACGTGCGCTGAGCTCCAAGGCATCCAGAGCTGCTGGCGACCCCGAAAGTTGCTGGCGAGCTCCGGGGAATAGCTGAGTGCAGCCGCTGGCAGGGAGCAGCACCGGCAGGGAGCAGCACCGGCAGGGAGCAGCACCGGCCAGGAGCAGCACCGGCAGGGAGCAGCACCGGCAGGGAGCAGCACCGGCAGCGAGCAGCACCGGCAGGGAGCAGCACCGGCAGGGAGCAGCACCGGCAGCGAGCAGCACCGGCAGCGAGCAGCACCGGCAGTGAGCAGCACCGGCAGGGAGCAGCACCGGCAGGGAGCAGCACCGGCAGGGAGCAGCCAGCAGGTGAACACCTCCTCCTGTCCTAGCACGACCCCTGTCCTCTCGGGCTTGCTGAGGGGGCTGGAAAGGAGGTAGACCCCCCGGCCGGGCCGGGCACATGGTACCCACTCTCTCTCCAGTGACTTCAGGTGATGGTGGTATCTGCCATCCATGCAAATCAAGGAATAAGGAAGGCAGTAGCAGCAGACAAGAAGCAAACATGCAATAAAGAAAGAAAATCTAAACCCACATCCAGGACTAGCAGGTCCTCTCCCCGGGACTGTGCCACAGCCTGAGGTTCACAGTCACCAAACAGACAAACAGCACCCACAACGAAAGTTCTAGGCTGGCCCGGGCCACTGCGCCCACAGAGGCGCTGCTCAGCCTCCTCCCGGCTTCTCGGGGCCCACCCCAGCCACTCGGTTCTCCCTGTTCTCCCTCTGCCATCAGTCCTTGCACAAGATTCAGAAGGGTGCGAAGAACCCAGGGGGCGTGGCCAGGGGAGAGGAGGGCGGAGTCTTGTCCCAGCAGGTGGGAGGGAAGCAAAGTGAGAGACATGCTTAGCCAGAGGGGAAGAGTGCCCCGTTTTCTGAGAGGGCAAAGGGGTCCGGTGCCACCAGCAGTGAGCAAGCCCATGTCCTGATTTGCCCAGGACAGTCCCAGTTAAGCCCTGTTGTCCAAGCCCTGCTGGGGTCTGTCACTCTTACCACTGTCCTTGGTTCCACAATAAAGTAGGTGGTCACTGTAACCACCCACCTACTAGGAAAGGTGCCCACTGTGACCGACGCAGGCCTGGCTAGGGTGTAAGGGACAGCACAGGAATCAATCCCTCAGCACCTTTGTGCAGTACACGACCCGGACAACTGTATATGGTGACCCTGGAGCAAGGACTTCCTGGGTCAATAAAGGTATAGAAACTGAGGAGATCTGTTAGGATTTGCTTCTTCCAGCTGGACTCTGTTTATTGTATCCTCTCTGTTACTCGTACACAGGGGCATTCAGCAAATACCCTCTGAATGATGAAGAAATAAGGAAGTAAGTGAATGCATTGATTGATCTTCTTGTAAATAGTTTACACCCTCATCCATCCTCAGTGATTTTTGTTAAGTAGGTGTTTTTGCCTTCCAGAAGATGGGCTTACACAAGCATCACTGTCAGGACCAAAGGAAGGACTGTCTTTTCAAGGTTCTTCTTCAATGATGAGCTTATTTGAAAGATGGCAAAATGTACCGTTACTTCTAAAACCACTCTATGGTCATAGATCACATATTCATTTTGCAAAATGGTAATAGTGGTATGCTTATCTTGACTGCTTCTTAAAATGCAATGGGAGTAGAAACTCATTGCTTTGCAGGGAAGTTTTAGGACTGCTCCAGAAGCACATGGATTCCAACTGTGGCCAAGATTCTACTACCCACAAGCCTTTGGCCTTAATCGTATGGTCTGAAATGAGTTCCTTCGCTATTAGAGATCTTTTTGAAGGACTGGGAGCTGGGGGTAACTCCCAAAGAGATTTCATGAGAAACAAAAGTATCCTGGCAGGAGTCCTCACAGGATGCTCATTCTCTGCTGGGAGTGATGCACCATGGGGGTCCCCCGGGAGAGTGATACATCATGTGAGTCCCCCGGGAGAGTAATACATCGTGTGGGTCCCGTGGGAGATCCCACATTTGATTACAAATGGAGACGAGGACAGGGAGGCATTAGGTACCTGGAGGAGGGATGGGATGACAGAGATGGAGTGGACAGAAGAACACCAGGACCCTAGTTCTACCCCTTGGACCAAGTCTGAGTCTTACAAAGGCACACTGTCAATAGCCACTAGCCACGTGTGACTATTTAATTTTATATTGAAATTAATTAAAAGATTAGGCATTCTCAATTCCTTGGTTATACTAGCCACATCTCAAATGCTCAGTAGCCACATGGGGCTGGTGACCACCGTGCAGGGCCATGTAAGATAATACAAGACTATTTCTATCAGGCTACGGCCGTAACAAAAGTAGAGTTCTTCCCATTTGTCCCTGGAACTCAGGATGGCCAAGGCAGTGGAACTGAAGAGAGCAAGTCCAGACCGGGGGCCACAGGCTCAGGAGGGCCCCAGGGTGGCCCCTCAGCTGGGCAGCACTGTCTTCGAGGACAGCAGGGGCAGTGGGAGGCATCGCTCTCCAGTGACCACTCAAGAAATAAAGTTCCAGGGAAGCTGGGATGACTCAGCAGGTTGAGCGCTCCCTTTGCAGCCCCGGAGACCAAGGATAATGTCCCGGGCCTGGCCCGTGTAGACCCACACGCTGAACTGGGGTGTGCCCCCAGTCCAGTTCTTGCCAGGGTCTATGCGGGAGGCTCCCGGCCCGGTTCCTGCCCTGCGCAGCCCTGTGCCCGCCTGTGGAGTGAAACTATATGGAAAACTAATGTCAACCATGGAGACGGCTCTGGGCCCTCCCCCTTCTCTCTGTCTCTCTCTCTCTCTCCATCTCTCTCTCTGTCAAAAAAAGAAAAAGAAAAAGAAAAAAGAAAGAAAGAAAGTTCCACAAGGGGTTAGAGTGGAGAGACATGTGTGGTCTGGGCCTCGCACATGGGGCGACCCCACAGACTCTCGGGGGGGTCTGTCAGCTCCTGTGGCAAAAGCAGCAAAATCGGGCTATCAGTATTAACAGTCACTTCACTGGGTTCCCTTGTCTGATGGGTATGAATTCAGGTTAAGTGTATATTCACTACTGATAAAAGTCATAAATATGGGGGACGTTCAAAGAGGATAGAGTCCTGACCCTGGTCTACAGCCTCGTGTCCCTTCTGAGGTGGGAGCTGGAAGACCCGGAGGGGTTCCTGTCCCCGGCGTGTGCTGGTGAGGGCGGGGACTGCTGGTCCCAGCTCGGGTTCCAGCCAGTCTCGAGCTGTGCTCTAGCACTCTGAGGGCTCCTTGTCTCACACCCATCTCCCCTTCTGCTCATAGAAGCACCGGGATTCTCCTGTGAGGAAACGCTGGGTTCATGTGGGCACATAACCCAAGCCTGGCCAACCAACAGCTTCCATCCCCCCAGCCCCAGGGATCAGCGTGGAGCTGAACACAGGGCTCATGGCAGGAACATAAGAGCCGTGAACACCAGTCCAGGAGGAATCGGGTGGAATTGCTAGAAATGAGGCACTCTCCCCCCCGCTGGTAACATGGTAGGTTGATAACACATAAGCCAAAGACATGGTGACCATTTTGCTGCCACTTTGAAGAGCCTGCTCCCCCAGACAGGGTCTTGGTGACACTGGACCCAGGACCTAGCTCTTCTTCTCAGCCACGAGGTCCCATTACCACCCGCTTTCACGTACACCAATTAGATGGGCTGTAGTGCAACTACAGGTGCTGATGACTCTGGCCTGCTCTAGGCAGTGCTGTTCTTAGAAAGGGTGGGTGAATGGAACGGAACCCGGGAATCAGAAAACCTGGGTCCATCCTCATCTGCCTCCCACTGGCCATGTGACCTTAGATAATATACTGAAACCTCCTGGGCGCTGCGTGCCTGGTCTGTCGAGTGACAATAGCAGCTAACTTGCAGGGAGGTCGTAGAATGAGCAGTCAGGTACTCTAAGTCCCCCTGACATGGTAGATGCCCAGTAAATGTTTGTTGAGTGAATGAGCGCATCCAAACTGTATTTTCTGCCAGTCAAACAAATCGATTAACAGCAAAATTTCTCAGTGAGACATTCAGGGAGTAAGTAGCTGCACCATGGAATTCATACTCTGTCAAATGACTGATGATGACTAAATGCATAGCAATGACGAAAGAGAGTCATTGTTTTTCTAATGTTCATTTCCTAATTCATACAAGGTAAGAAAACACATTTATTAAGAACCTTGCATGCTCCAGAGCACACTAGTTCTTTGGTATTTGGTATTCGATAGGGTATTTGATGCATTACCCTATTGCATTCTTACCACAACCCCTGAGATACACTTTGCTAGCATTTTAGAAGAGAACTTGGTTCAGAAAAGAGATTAAGTGGCTGAAGGTCATGCAGTGAGCAGGCAGCCAGGCCAAGGCTGGGCAAGGGCTGATTCTGCCCCGGCTTGTCCTCACACCTCCCCCTATTCACTGCCTGTGTTCCAAAGGGTCAGTGCTTTAATTACGAACCACAGCAGTACCTGTCCAATCAGCTAACAGCTAGCCTCGTCCTTCTATCACCAGCACACAAGAGAAAAAAGGCAGAGAGGAGCAGGAAGGGAGGGACCAACTTGTTTCATTCCATCCTGGGGTATCTTCCGTGACAAAGACCAGCAGGCAATCCATTCACTCACTTGCTCATTAGCTAACATTCTCTGGGGGTCCCCGCAGACAGAGTGGCTGGGGGCTGCTCCCTGTGGCTTTTGTAACCCAGCCTCGAAGTCCCCGGACACAGGAGATGAACACCCGATCAGGTGGGAACTAGTCAGACCACCCTTGTGCCCGTGAGTGGTGTTGCCTGCCAACCACTGTATCGTAGCAGCACACACGGCAGGGCCACAGCCATCTGAAGGGGGCGACAGCTGCTCTTGGAGCCTCTACCAGATGTTGGCAAAGCTAAAAATATACAACAAAACGATATCGTTCTAGGGACCGACTTCAAGCTACTTGCCCAATTCTTCCTGCTCATGCACCATTTCTGAGAATTGCAAGATGAAACTTACTTTCATAATGAACTAGCGAGCATTTGTTTGTCTGTTGTGATGGGTGTTAATAATTTATCTTTGGGGGAAGCTGGGATGGCTCAGTAGGTTGAGTGTTCATCTTGCAGACCCAGGGACCGAGGATCGAGTCCCAGGCTCGGCCCATGCAGACCCACATGCTAAACTGGGGTGTGCTTCCCATGTGGAGGCCCCTGGTTCGGCTCAGGGGCTCTCGGGGGTGAGCCTCACATATAGGAGGCCCCCACCCAGTTCCCGCCCTGCGCAGCCCCTGCCCACCCGTGGGGAATGAAACCATGTTGAAAACTGATGACGTACAACTGTGGAGACGGCTCTGGGCCCTCCCCCTTCTCTCTGTCTCTCTCTGTCTCTCTGTCAAAAATAATTAACTAAATCTTTAAAAATAATAATAACAGTAATTTATCTTTGAACATGGAAGCAAAAACAGAGGGAAAAGCATTGCTTACGTGGCCTTAGAATCTTTGGTAAAGAAGACACACTCCCGTTTCTTAATATTTGCTTGAATAAAATTCACCAAGTCCTTTGGAGAAAGAACATTGGACAACACATTACTCATTTATTGTTAGTCCCTGCTGTTAAATACGAATACTATGTATGACCTAAACCTCCTTCGAAGGTCTTAGGAACTTACCACATATTCATAGCACCCTTTTGTACTTCCAGAGCATACAAAGCTTTTAAAAAGAGGCACTTGTTTACATTTTTACAACTAAATGCAAATTTTTCTAAAAATTACTTAGGGCTAGTTATCTTGTAATAAACAACACAATACACATACAAATTACATTGTTCCGTCTCTAAAGCTACCAGGAGAACTTAATCATTTCTTGACAGTTTAGCATAAATCATGTATTGTTGCAGATTCCATTCCCCCTCTGCTTGCTTTTCAAAAGAAGATCGAGTCCAAAAACTCCGTCCACGGTTGTGTGTCTGCCGCCATGTGCACGGTGGAATGGCATATCCGGGACCTAATTCTGACAACCAACCAGAAAACTGGGAAGCCAAATGCTTCCCATTAATTGGCAGGAGCAAACTATTTGAAGCGGATGAAAAAGACTTCAAAATTACCTGCACTCCTCAAAGTGGGAGAAGATATTTGCAAAATGAGACAAGGAATGGGTAGCACACACTCCAGGGCAGTGGCCGCCTCTGAGCGGGGAGAGGAGGCCTACACAGAGGACACAGGGAGGGGAGGGAGCTCTGCAGTCCTGGTGACTGTCTAGAAATCTAGGCCGTAGGCTGGTGACAGGTACAAGAGTATCCACTTTATGATCCTTCCTTAAGCAGGAAATTCACATTCGCACGTTCTTTTCTAAGGGCAATAAAAATGCAGGGAGCAAAAATAACTTGTACACTCATCTGAATGCAAACATTGTGAAAACCTACGATGCCCACTCCTGCTCCCGAAACTTTCTGTCGTCTTACCTAATTTTAAGGCTACTGAAGACAAATGAAGAAAACTCAACAGATGCGAGCAGAAGGACCGTGCGGGAGGGGTGGTGATAAAACCGCCCTGTTACTGAGAGGTCCTTCTGCAGAGCCGTGAGTGCTAGGGGGCAGCCAGAACCCCCAGAACTGAGAGGTCCTTGTGGGGGCCACCCACGTCTCTGACAGGACACCCTTCAGGGGAGCAGGGGAGCCGGGAACCATTCAGGGGCGCCTTGTCCACTCCCCGAACGCCTGGGTCTCTGTGTGAGCCAGAAAGGCCTTTGCTGCCCACCCCCCAGGGGTCCCTTGAGGCTGGATGAGGAGAGCTTGGGAAAGGCCACCACTGACCCAGGTCCCCTGCTGGTCTCTCACAGAGCCAAGGCCAAGGTGAGGCTGGGTGTAAAGGTGAGGAAAGGCTTACAGTGGGGAGTGGCCATGCAGAGGCAGTGACCCCTGCAATACAGTGGGAGGTGGGGTGATGGCTTCGCCTGTTACCTTCCAAGAGCTCCCTGACAGATCAGTCAGCCCAGGGACTCACGGGCCAGCTCAAAATACTGCCGTGCCCAGCACGAGGGGGCGTCCTTTGCTGGCGCCCCATGGGAGGCCGGCTGGTCCAGGACGCAGTGAGGGGTGTGTCCTGTCGCCCCCAGCCCGGCATGAGTTAGACGCTGCTGCAAGAGCAAACGGGGTGCAGGGAGAGCTGATTCTGGATGCGGAGCACAGGGTGCAGTCCATGGATGATGTAGTGTGGAGTTGAGCACCTGGAAACTATATTGTTGCCAACCAATGTCACCCCAATCCATTTAACGAGAAAGAAAGAGAACAAACGGAGACGCCAGCCTCCGAATCAAGGCTCGTGTCTGAGTGGAACCGCCGGACGGCGAGCAAGAACGGCAAGCATGACACCGTAAAATGAGTATTGAAAGTGCAGTATTTACACGCTCAGAAAACTCGGCTAACAGGCGTGGTTTAGCAACTTCATTAATAGTCTTTTTTTTTAAGGAATGCGGGAAACAACGGAAAAGAAAATGCCTCTGCATTCAACAAAAAATAACCCACGGGACCAAGCACCGCAGTTCCCTTGAGAACGAGCCTTTTAAAGAAGGCGCACTGGTGCCCCCATCACCCTCACTGCAGAAGTCACGCCCTGACACGTTGGCGGGGGCGCCCCCTCCCCAGCCCACTCACGCTTTCGCTGTAGGACACGTCGGTGCTCCGAGACACGCTGGAGTACAGGGTCCGCGTGCTGTCCAGCGTGCCATTCCTCCGGCTCCTCAGGCTGAGTCTGGCACTTTCAAAGGACATCTTGACACCTGTGGGGAGCGGGGTTGGGTGCAAACAGGAGAGGAGCTTTGCTGAAAGCTTATCGCAAAGCCCTTCCCCCCACCCTCTGGGCTCAGCATCTGAAGTGCCCCCCGGGGGCAGCTGTACCCCGTCCTGTTCTTCCGCATCCTCGGTGACCAAGCTGGAGTTTCTGTCCTTCCATGCACGTTCCCTGGTCCCTCACACCTGGGGCAGGGCCGTCCTGGGAGCCCTCTCCCCACAGGACGTGCGCATCACAGACCACCACACACCGGAGGCTGCAAATACCGTAGCTACTTCTGAGTTAATGAACATGCAGCGAAAGGAACTTGCAGAGCGAACTGGAATTCTATCAGCCAGAGGATCTGGCGGTCAGGTGGGGAGCAGGAGTCCTGGCCTTGACTCTATCTAGCATGTGATGGGGGAGACAGCTGGTGGCAGTAAGGCTTGAGGGTCCCCCTGCCCCCGGGATGCCCGTAACTCCCTCTCAGGCTCGGCGGGAGCTGCCTGTGAGCCCGGGCATCACAGAAGTCCCAGCGCCAGGGAGCGGCCTCCTGAGCGGCTGGCCCTCCGGCTCCTCACGCTCCAACCCTCCCGTCCCACACTGCAGGGGTCCTCTGTCCCGTCCCCCAAATGCCAGCTCAGCCCTTATCCCAGGCTGCCGGCAAAGCCCAGCACAGACAACTCCCCATCCCCGCGGGGTCCACGCACACAGTGCACAAGACATTTCTGGAACGAAAACATCATCCTGCCTGTGGGCCTGTCTCCCTGTCTCCTCCTGACACCATGCTCCCCAGGCCCCTGTGACACGCCGCTCTGTCACCACATCTGAGTGGCAGTCCCATCTCCTTCACACACACACACACCCCACCCCCAGCCTCTCCAGGGGTCCACAGCTGTCTCCCCAGGCCTGCGTCTCACATGGGCCACACCCTTCCCATCTTGAGCCTCACCCTCTGTCTGGATCTCTCTTCCCCAGACCCCCTCTGCCTGGTTGTCTCCCTCCCATCCTCTCTAGCGTATCAGTTCTTCAGGGAGGACACCCAGGCTGGCTCAGGGGCCCGTGACCTGACCCTGCAGCACCTTCTAATCTCCGCCCAGCCGTGACCACCCTGATTTGTTCCATGATCCGCTCGGCCCCGTCGGCGGGCTGAAGGCCGGGACCAGATCTGGGTTGGCGAGCACTGTATTCTCAGGGCCTGGCACACAGTAGATCTGCACGAATATTTATAGAGCGAATAATTCAAATGAATAAGTAACACCTCCCCCCCTCCAAGTCCCCCCTTGTGTTTGCCAACTACAGTCCACGTCACTTTCCGTCACCCCCGATGTGGAAAAGACCGGTCAGCCCAGCGAGCCGGCCTCAGTCCAGGCTGGCCCCAAAACTCCCCACCCCACGGAGCCTGGAAGCTTCTTCAGAGCGCTCTCAACATGGTCAGTCCCGGCTGTTAAAACAGTGAGTGCTTCTTTTACTTCTCTCCCCAGACATTTCCAAGAGAGGTTCAGAGTATTAATTGGTACTTTACATACATTATTGTAAAACCGCAAATCAATCCCACCAGGTCTTTACTATGATCCCCAAACAGCAAAGTGCTTCTAAGCAGAGCGCCCACGGTCAGGAAGTGATTTCATGCGCCTTGCGATGCAGCAGCTGCTATTTTGCTGCAATGGGGAAAGTGGAGTTTTGCTTTGGGGTCACATTTCAGTCAAACAAGACACGGAGGAACATGGACGATGAGCAGCCAGGAGCCCTGTTCTGACGTTTCAAGTGTCTTCGTTAGGCGTTAGTTCTGAACTGGTTTTCAGAGGCCAGTTGATATTCAAGTTCACTACAGATGAATGAGTCTACACTTCCTTTATAACGTCTCACGTAACGGGTTTTCCAGGTTTACTGTTATTGTCAGGGTGACACTGTTCGTTCTACTTTCAGGATTTAACACTCAAAGTTTAGATGGGTTTGACAATGTAATTTAGCTTAAAACAGTTTAAATTTTTTTCTCCCCTTCGCTCCCCTCCCCTCTTGCCAGCTTTCACCACCATATGTATTCCAGTTTCAATGACTCTGTTTACCTCATGATTGGATGCCTGCCTCACTAATTTACAGGACAACTAGCCTTCATGACTTGTTTCCTAAGATTGCGGCTACCTCCAAAATCTCTTTACATTAACTTGAAGTTACTGCCTCTGGACACCTGTTTTGTCAAACACCAGAGATTTCCATCTTCAAACTTCTTTACCCAAGCCCACCTTCCCCCATCTTTTTTCCTTTTTTCTACGGCTTTCCATGTGCCTATAAAACCCCCTAAGAGAAGGAAACCAGGCTTTGGACAAGAGTTCTCCAACCTCCCAAAGGCTGGCATTTTGAATAAACCTACTTGTCTTTTCACCCACCTTATCTCTCGATTATTGGCTCACAAGCATCAAGCAGCTGGATCCTTAGCCCAGTAACATTATCAATCAGCTAAACACGTCCAGAAGTTAAGGCTTAGGTGTAAAAGAAGATGGGACATTAGGAGAAGGGACACAGGACCAAGAACTGGAGGAAAAGGTCAGAAGGGTCCCCAGGGAGGGTGAAAGGAGAGGACCCACAGGGGACAACCCTCCCCACCCACCCCCAGGAACCCCAGGAAAGAGCGAGTGAACTGGAAAAGTAGATGACAACCAGAGGAAGGAAGTCGTGAAAGTCACACCAGAGAAAAATAAGTCCATGCGAAGGAAAAGTGATAATTTCATACCACTAGGTCCAGCATGCAAAACCCAGCAGAAAAAAATGGCCAAAGGACTAAAATCCAAATCCACCAAATGAGGGAACACAAGCCACTGAGCCTCCCTTATAATAAAAACAGTACAAGTCCAATGCCAACTAAACACTATTATCTAACTAAAGATGCTAGTGTTAGGAAGAGGGTGATGAGTAGGGGTAAAAGAGGATTAAGGTGGGGGTAAAATCATTTTCCTGCCTGCAAAGCAATTTGGCCACAATGTAGCAAGGCATTTAAATATTACCATGTTGACCCAATGAATTAGCTTTGGAGAATCTAGAGCAAAGAAATCATTAGAAACACATAAAAGTTTGCATTCAAACGATGTTCATTGCTGAGTTTGTTGTAATAGGAACAATTAGAAATAACCTGAATTTCCACCAATAGACATTCCACCCAAAAGAAGTAAGGGCATGGTGCCATGAAGGGGCTGTGTTTTAATGACATGAAAAATATTATTAGGATTCATTATGAGTTAAAAAAAAAAATTGGAGGCAAGACATCCTAGTGCTTAAGAGCTCTGGCTTGAGAGACAGTGAGCGTGGGTCCAGTCACTAACCCTGTGACCTTGAGGGAATTTTCCCTCTCAGTGTCCTTAGAAAGGTGTCTTAGCAACATATGATGCGTGTACAGCGTGTGGAAGTAACTGGATTGAAAAGCCAACCACAGCTCTATGTGGAGGGAGGGCAGGGCTATAAGTGATTTTTAACTTTATTCTTTTATTTTTTATGTTTACCAAAATAACATGTATTGTTTCTGCAACCTAGAAAATATGTTTAATAACCAGGAAAAGTATCTCTAGACTGGGCAAGGTGAAGGTGACCAGTAACTCGGGCAATACCAGTGTCACTGAGCAGGAGGTGAGGCCGTTCCTCCCACAGGGGAAATTGAGGAGGTGGCTGGGGGACAGGAGGGGAGAGGGCAGACGGCTGACTTGCTTGCTCTAAAGAGGTGGGATCATGTTCAAATCTTGGGGGGCAAAAACGAGTAGAGAGGGAGAGATCAAAGGACAGGTCTAATATAATAATACAATAGTGGCAGCGTGGAGTTTAAGGGCCTTGTTGGGTAGGCATGAGTGGTAGAGTTCTGGGCACCGAAATGAGATCTTAAAGGTAAATGATAAATTGAAGATACCAGTAAAAGACAGTCAATGCTAAGATACTAACTTGCTGATGAAAACCTACAATCTTTTTTCTCTCACCTCACCTTGGAAAACCTTCCTGAGTGACATGGAATTGAGTTCCCATCTCTCCACAGCACCTGGTCTTCCCTGAACTGTCTGACTTGCCCCAGAGGAGAAATGCCAACCTGTCCCTAAGCAGAGACCTCCTGGGGACATTGCCCAGGGCTCTGGGACTTCACTTAAAGCCTCGTCTGGACTTGTGGTTTTTAAAGGGGGTCCTCAGGGAACCCTCTTCACATCAATGGGAACAGTGTGGCTTTCATCAGAGTTACATCTCCATGGTTCTAGAAGGTTCCCCCTGAAGAAAGGGTTCTGCTCTATTTGACATTCATGTAAAAGAGGCACCGACATGCCACCCACCTGGAAGGCCGTGGAGTGGAATGCCTAAACGTGTGAGTTTCAAGTCTAGGATCGTCCTCTTGCTTTATCTTTAACTCCGAGTTAAAGATATCTTTAACTCTAGGAATCCACCAGTAAAATGATATCCGGGTGCCCTGTGATGTTTAATATGCTATTCATGTCCCTCACAAACTCAGTGCACTAGGCTCTACCTCTAACAAAATTAAGGGGTTGGCAAATGCCTCAGGAAAGCGCTAGCCTCACTCCACACCCTCTAATTCACATTTATTTCCAGTGCTCTTGCTTTGTTGAACCCGGGTATCTTTTTAAAATAACACTGTGCCAAAACGGACCATACAACCCGGTTGTATTTGGGTCCCCTCAATGTAAAAATCAGGGCAGGGCTCCCAATTTCCTGATTCCTGGAAAGAAAAGAAGAACCCAGAGCAACTTTAGAAAAGAAGTTGCATGGACCAGACCCCCACATGGACACCCCAAAACGCCACATCAGTGCTGGTCCGTTTGCTTACCTGCTGGTGGGATTCAGCTCCCCCCTTGGAGCAATTCACCACCCAACTTCCATGTAACCGGGGCTTCAGACCCAGGTTGTTACTATTAAACGATTCATTTTTAGACCCTATGCTTTCACCTTGGAGAATAATTTTGACCTCCGTATTAGTTTTGGTTTCTCTGTTTTCCACATGCCTTGAGACCCAGCCCGCTACGTGTCCGCGGTGTCTGTACCAGCATGCCCTTTCACACCCGCCTGGCCCGCCTTGGCCTCATCTGACTGCATTGGAGACAGTCCCCGGGGACGATGTCATCGAAGTGACACCTATGAGGCGTGTGTCAGGAGCTCTGATCTATGTGAAGATCTTCTGGTGGCATTTGCACGTGGATAACTTGAGCAACACATACCCCACACACACACCACCCCGCCCAACACCATACGAACGAGTCCATTCTGACTAGATTTTGATCTTGTGAAGGAAAACCCTGAAGGCAACCTCATTTTTATTCTTTGTGTCCAACATTTCTGTGCTTTGCCCCGCCTTGCGCTTAAATGCGGAGATTTGATCCACTCTGACTAGCTGTGCGTCTAAAATCTTCACACTGATCAAGCGCTCCTTTTTACAAGCAAACCACGTGTGGTGAGTGTTCAGTTTTGCTTTTCAGCCCTGGAAAGGGTGTTGGTGTCGTGTTGCTTATTGCTGTTTTCCAATTACAGCCTCCCCTGGGCACCCACAGCACCCCGGAGAGTGGGCTGCCCCCCGCCCCGTGATGGGTAAGGAAGGCGGCTGTGACAAGGAGCAAACCAGAGTGGAAGCTCAGCAAAGACATGTCCTGGTCCGTCAGTGCCATGCCTTCCAGAGCTGACTCCTGTCCTTATGTCCGCATGAGGCTGGCACCCTACTCAGACGTGACCTGGTGTCCAACCAGAGAGAGTGCAGGGATGTTCAGTGAGTGGCAGCCCACAGCAGTAGACTGACTGCAAGTCCCATTTTAAATGGGACAGAAAACAATGGGACTGTTTCAAACAGACCGTCCGGGCAACACACTCTCACTGAGCTAAATTCCAGGGGTCAGTAGGCTGACCACACGTCAGAGTGTTTGGCCAGATTTAGGACTTACCTGTTGAACTGTGTGACAAACTCTTTGTTTTCGTAGTTTCAATACCTTCGTAGTTTTTATTTATGGTCCTTAACTCTCATAGATGGCAGATGGGTCTGAGGGAATTCACGGAACCGTAACACCCACAACGAAGGCTACCTCAGAAAAGTTAACATCCCTATGGACCCTGAAGCACCGGTCACATTTTTCAGAATCTCACAATGGATCGTGAAGATGTTGACGACCAGACATATGAGCAAGGACAGCAGTTCCAAACTAAAGACTGGCAGCTTCTCTAGCTTCCCAGCCAGAGACACATGTGTTTGCTGGCCAGACAGAATCACCGGAGGCCTCATTAAAACTCAGACTGTTGGGCTCCACCGGGAGCCCATGGCAGCTCTGGGCGGGGCGGGGTGGGGGCCCCAGATTCTGCATCTCTAACAAGTTCCCAGGAACTGCTGCTGCGGTTGCTGCTGGTCAGGGGACCCCAGTTAGGGAACCACTGGGCTAAACCAGGATGCGGCCCCCAAATACCAATGCCTGCTCCTCTCAGGCTGCGATCACTTTTTTTCAGAACGTGCAATTGAATCTTTTGAAAACACAAAGCATGTAATTGATGGGAAGCTCATGAGGCAGCATCATACCCAGTGTGGCTTCGTTTTCCTTCTCCTGTGATCACAACTTGACTTTATGAACGATACGATTTCTTTCTGTTGGCACATGCAACATCCATCTTCATCAGGCCAGCAATAGGGTTCTAATACCAGGGGGAATAATCATAGCTATGTCTTCTGGAAGGTTTATGTGCCAGGCACTATACTACATACACTCTGATGTATCACCCTCAATTCTTCCATGAGCTGTATGAATCATTATGCTCCCATATAAACAGATGAGGAAACCAAGGCACAGAGAGCTCAAGTAACTTTCCCCAAGTCACACAGCTGATAAGTACAGGATACAGGCTTCAAACCCAGATTGGCTGGCCTGAGAGCATAATTCTTAAATGCTAAGCTACTTTGTGCTACGTTAACACAAATGCCTCTTTGCAAAGGGACAAGCTGTCATTTTTATCATATTAATACACTATCAGAATGTAAACAAAGGGTTAGAAACCTGGTTGGGAGAGAGGTTGGTCTAATATTATTTTTATTACTGATGCACATGAATAATTTCAAATAATCTAGAAGTCACCCCTTCACAGCACAAAACTCTTGCATCCTCTGAACCCAATGCAAAAACAAAACCAAGAATCAATGTACTACGTTATCCTAATACCAGAAGGGCATTTGCCATGTCTTTCAAAATCGTATGTTATCCTACCTACCACCATGGTCCAATAGTCCTAGGAGGCTGTTTTCAAGCAGGAGGTATTTTCTAAGCCTCTTTATGGTAAAAAAGAAAAGATAAACAAATTTCCCTTCTGGGACCCTGTGAGAGGAGCCAACTCCACGCTTATCTCCCATCCATTATTCATTATCATGGTGCGTGTGACACTTACAGAGGTTTCCGACATAAATGACAGCATCCACAGAGGGCACACATGTGGGCCTCGCAGGAGGAGGGCCACCCCCGTGCACTGAGATGGGATGCGCGATGGGTGCCCGCCTGCTTTGCCGATCGACACACTTTTCTCAGCCAGGTTTTTGAAGTTTGAAGAGATAGGTTAAAACTAGGGGAGGGTGAAAGCAGATAAAGGCTCCTGAAGTCACTGGCCCCTGTGTTTCCTGACCTAAAGGGTAGCCGTGAGAGACAAGAGGTGTCCCGGCCACAGATAATGCGTGAAGGTGCCTTCCTGAAAATCCCCTAGAATAAGGGGGGAAAGGAGTTTGGGGGGGACCCCTGTGATGCCTGGAACCGTACTGTCTTCACAAAGGCCACGCATAACATTAATTTTTAGGCAAGACAAAAGAAAAACTTATAATGGATAACTTTGTTTCAAATTTTAAAGGAGTATGAATCCAAAGTCACAACAGTGGAAGTTCTTTACATGCAAACTCTTGATAAGCTAAAACTCCTGTTCTGAGAAGCATATTTGTATCAGCCCATAGGAAATAGAGTTAAGCCATAAACCACGTCCTTACTTTCAGCTTAAGAATCTTCACACTGAAAAAGTCAGCATTGGCAATAATGGATTCAAAATTAAATAGAAATAAAATCTTTAATTATTCATTCAACCCCTCGGTGTCTCTCTGGCTTCTAAATAATACAAGTGATGAGCATGTTTCAGAAGCTGAAAAGAACGAAAGGAGTCACACTGTAAAAATCAAATATACTTTTCTCCTTCTGTTATCAAATACTGACTTGAATGCATTCTTTCTTGATGTTAACTTATGTGTCAGCATAGTTTGTTTCCTTGATTTAAGGAAAACCTGTTTTATTGTGTTCCCAATAGGTTTCAGAACATAGGATTGGGTTAGTTAGCTAGATTGTCGCCCACATGCAATGCCAGTGAATTTTCCAGTAAAACGTGTCTGAGGAAATCTGTGACTCTGTCAGTCAGGAAGAAAAAAAAAAGAAACAAAAGCTGTAACTATTTAAAAGCGTTCAAAAATCTAGCAAAGAGCTCTGCATTTCTCAACCAATCCAAATCGCAATATATCTGTGAACGAGCACTGTGGGTACCCCACAGCTCCTTGAGAAATTTCAAATTCGGTCTTCCTTCCATCTCAAATCTTCGTAGAAAAGCCGAATGACACCTTTCTCAGAGACACTACACCCGCATCAGTTCTGCAAGTTACAACAATTGCAACATTCACAGCGAGACAAAAAAAAGCAAAAGTGGACCACCTACCAGCGGAGGTTTCTCAGGCAGGATCAGCTCTCCCTCCCAAGGCCCTGCATGCAACCCCTTCTGGCAGGAGGCGCGCGGCTTTTATAACTGGAGCTGCAGCTCAGCCGGCCCCGCCTCCTCTAAGGTTCTTTGAAGAGGACACGAACAGAAAGACCTTAAGCCACAGAAAGCAGACTCTTAACGCAACTCAGCGACGTGGGTCAGGAATGCCTCCTCGTGAAACACTGCATTTTAAACGCTCGTGAAGGAAGAATAGAAAATTCTCACCCGTGGCCTGCCAGGGGTGTCGTAGTAGTAAAACATACTACAATTTAACTTCTGAAGTCGTGGCGCATTTTATAAACCACAAATAAAATAGGAAGTGTTCGTTATAGCAAGTGGTGACAAGAATAATGAGTAGATTGGAAGCTTTCAATTAAAAAATTCTTAAGTAGAAATTTAACAAACGTGGTGGGGAGTTTAGGGTAGCTGTCTCCACAGCATCATAACTCAGCATTGGACTAGCTGCGAGGTGCTGGGGAACATGCAGGCTCAGCAAGTGTGGCTTTAGTAACATGTAGTAATTCCCACGCCCCTTCAAACGATACTTTGTCTTCGTGAAAACTCCACAGTAGAGATGAATGATGGTCAGTGGGCACCTCTCAGTCATTTCACTTAACTGATGCAGCACCAACATTTACATCGTTTTGATATAGCTAATGCTCCCGGAGTGTCGGTTATGACTTCTGTTATGTATTAATATTTATGTGTGAAGTATATGCTACAGACAAGTTGAAATGGGATAATGTAACTTACAAATTGATTACACTATAAACGGCTAGAAACATGGGGGGCCCAGTGACCCTGTTCTGGTCTCACGGGCCAGGATGGACTGTCCTCACTCACATTCGCATTAGTAAACCATCAAGTTCTTTGTTCTATCCCAATTTTCATTCTAATTCCAAACATGTTGTGTCCACAGTGAATGAACTGTCTTCTGGCCTAAACAAGGTCCATTCAAATGTCTTCTGTGAGTGAACCCTGTAAGTAAAACCCCTCCTGCAGTGGGCGGGATAGAGCTAGAGATGTATAGCTATAGGGCTGCAACCTACGCACCTGCCAGTGTACCCAAGACCCAACAACATGCCCACAGTCCTCGACAGAGGCAACTAGGAGATTTTGTTTTGAAAATGGTTTTTCAAATGCTACATTGCCGCATTACCTTTCAGTGTCAGAAGGTGGCTCTTCTGAGCAAATCAGCCATCCACAGAGACATTTTTAATGTCCCCAAGGCAGGTTCCATAGGTGCATATTGACATCGGCCGGGCATGTTCCCCCAGACCCTCCGCTGCCTCGCTGAGATCAGCCGTCAGCATGTTCCCTGCGAAATGTCTCAGCTTGGCTGTCCTAGTCTCTGTGCTGTGAGAAAGCACGTCACGATCGGATGAACTGCAGGTGGATGGTGGTGCTGGTTGCACGACAGTATGAATGCATTTGATGTCACCGACCGTACATGTGAAAATGGGTAACACGGTAAATCGTATGTTATGTGCATGTATTTTGCCACAGTAAAAATGGTTTTTAAAAATACTAAATGAAAGCACAGGTTTGAGCACTGGCCGTGAGCGTGGGCTCGGACAAACTACCCAACCCCAGCCCCTCCTCCATCAGATGGGATCCTAAGGCCTGTGTCTCAAGTTGTGTCAGGATTTGGGGGTGGGGGAGGCAGGAGGATCCTGAAAGGACCAGCCACAGAGGATGTACCAACCATATTAGAGTCCTTCTTCCCTCTGATTTCTTTCGTCCCTCTACCTCGATGTCCATGTGTTTGGGGTGTCCCTGCAGATGACAGCAGCGAGAGGAGTTCTTTCCTTCTGCTGCCCAGCCCCCACTGAAACAGTGAGGAACCCACCCCCCACCACCACTGTCAACATGGAGCCCCACGTGCATCCACACATTTCTTTGTGGGTGGCCCCTAACCACCTTCATCAACGTTTCATGGTTGAAAATGTTGCTCCAGGGAAGCTGGGATGACTCAGTGGATTGAGTGTTTGCTTTGCAGCCTGAGGATTGAGTCCTGGCCCTGGCCCATGCAAACCTGTATGCTGAGCTGGGGTGTGCTTCCCATGCAGGAGGCCCCCAGTTCAGTTCCTGCCCGGGTTGAGCTTCCCATGAAGGAGGCCTCCGGCCCGGTTCCCACCCTGTATGGCCCCACCTCCACCTGTGTGGAATGAAACCATGTCACAACTAATCATGTACAACTATGGAGACTGCTCTGGGCCCTCCCCCTTCTCTCTCTGTCTCTCTCTGTCAAAAACAAGAAAATAAATATATTTTTAAAAAGAAAAAAAGAAAGAAAAGAAAGTAATGCTCCAGGCCCCACCCTAGACCTGTTGAACCCCAATCTCTGGGTGGGTCTGAGAAACCTGGTGACTCTCAAGTTTGACAGAATTGTGAGTATTGCAGCAAGAATGCATGGTTCCATCAGAACTGGGGCTTCCACCCCAACTCGTCCTCCGAACACAGTATTTTTGTGCCTGGAGGAATGGCTTGCCAATGAGAAGACTCATGGAACTCTCTGGCACCCATTGAACAGTACAAAGGATGCATTTATAGGCCCCGGAAGCAACAATCTGATGGGAAGCCCCTAACGTGAGTGTGCCTTCCAACACACATGGCCCACGCTGGCAAAAACTATGGAACCCTTCTTAGGCCACTCGCATATCAATCCTTGTATGAACCAAATCCATGCATCTACTCTATCTTCCACAATCCCCTTCCACCTCTAGCCTTCCGTTTCACATCCCCAAGGGGTCTGCAGCGGAATAATAAAATGTTCACTTCTCAAACTTTCACGCACGCACGACTCACTGCAGGAGCTTGTTAGTGCAGATTTGGGTTCAGCAGAGGTGGGGTGGGACCAAGAATGCTGCGTCTCTAACCAGGGCTTTCCTGATGAGCTGAGGCTGCTGGGCCATGGGCCCAGGAAGAACCACATCCTGTCAGCTCCAGGGCCGGCAGACATGAGAAAAGTAGAAGGCAGGACACTGGTCCAGATAACTTGCCACTTCAGGGGAAGCTGGGGGTCGGCTCTCAGGGAGAAGGTGCCCCTCTGGACTTGGTGTTCCTCAGATGGCTGCCCCACCCCAGAACCCTGCTCCCCGACAGAATGGGAAGTAGCCCGCTCCTTCAGGCACCACTCTGTCGTCTGGTCTCCAGTGAGAAGCCCCTATTTCTTCACTGCCCTGGTTCACCCTGGGCCTCTTATTTAAACGTACACCTTCCCCCATCCATTAAAGGTGACCTCACCAGGCAACGATGGGGTTGCCACCTCTTTAGAGATCCAGGTTTTGGGTGATTTGGTAACGAATAGGAGCTTGAAACTCATGTTTGTGGGGAGCCTTCCTCAGTGATGTAGACGGAAAGGGCTCAGTGAAGCTCCTCAGTGATTTTTCTAAGTCAGACGTGCGAGTGTCTTTGCATATGAGAACCCACACGGGGACTGAGACAATAAACAGCAGTCGACACAGAAATCGCATGGGGATAGAAATGAAGATAGAGATTAAGGTGGGGATGATGGAGGTGGGAATGATACGGAGGGGTGGGGATGGAATTGGAGATAGAGATGACAGGATACCAAGTGACAAGGGCCAGAAAATAACTCAGACTCACAGATCAAGCATTTGATGCTCACAGACATAAGTGTGAACAGTAACAATCTGCCTTCTGTGTTTATAGTAAACCACTCAGAAGAAGGCAAAATACCATAGTCATCAAAATACCTATCTGTCTCCAATTTGGAAGACAGATAGGTCTGCGTGGAAGTCCAGCCTCCAGGGCAACCTTGAGCCTAGTGTCCTCATGTGGAATGCTAACGCCACCTGTAAAGCGCTCAGCTTAGGGGCCATGACACAGAGTAAAGAATCGGTGATGTGCACTGTGTGGAGCGGGTTAGGCTCCAGGCATGGGACGCAGGCTTCCCCGCAGCAATGCACAAGCATTCCTGGATGGCAAGACAAGCTCGTCAGTGATGCTGATGAGCAAGGAATTCGAAACAGGGCTTCAGACTTAAAGCACATTTCAAACAGCCTCAGAGGAAGCTGCATTTTGAAAGCTGCTGGGGTGGGAGGGGGAGGGTCTTTTGAAGGGCTCTTTTGCCCTGAGTCCAGCCCCCATGTGCTTCAAGTCCTGAGTGTGAGAGGAAGCGAAACCACTTTGCGTGTTGAAAATTCACACAGTCGTCGCTGTGACCCATGTGACCCTGCTCTGTACCATTTTAGCGCACCAGACAATCAGGACCCATTTCTTCCTTTTTATCCAAATTACCAAAACTTTGGCTAAGGAGACAAATGACGTTCTGAGTGATTTCTGACCACTTTGATGTGGTCACGGGGTGGGAGGAAAAACACACTCCAGGCTCACTTGGGTTCAGGACACTGCTCCATCTGCCTTCTGCTTTGGGGGATGAGAAACCCACCCCAGGCAGGAGGGATGGTGGAATTCTGCATAAAAGCGTGCCAGTTCTGGGTGATGGAGCGTAATGGAAAAAGAACATGAAAACAGTGGACAATTAGGATTATTAGAAGTGTTACCATCCCACAGAGTGAGCCCTGAGTGCAGAAGGGTTCAAATGTCAGGCACAAAAATAGCCACGCAACCTTAGATAATAACTGAATATCTGCCCCCAAAGTAAACTGATGGGAAGGATGCTTTCCAAGGGGACAGTGGGCAACACAGTATGCGGACCCCTAGAAGCCCTGTCCCCATCCATCAAAACCAGAGAGGTTGCCTGTTAGGCCCGGGGCCAGGGGGCTGCAAATTCAAACACGCTAAAGGCTAAGCGACCCCTAGAAACCCTGTCCCCATCCATCAAAACCAGAGAGGCTGCCTGTTAAGCCCAGGTCAGGGGGCTGTAAATTCAAACACCCTGAAGGCTAAGCCCACACTCGAGGAAGGTAGAGCAGTAGAAATCGTGGGAGGTGCCTGTGCCAGGGGTCTGGTCTGTATGGAGAGGCTTCCCTCCAACAAGCAAGCGTGGGCATTCTGTTACACTTCCCCCTCAGAGCCCCTCTCTAACGGTGCTATCTCAGGCAGGAAAGCACTGGGCCGTCCACCCAGGAAAGAATGCCTGTTTTTAACAAGCTTGCGATCAGAAACTCTCTCTGCAGTTATGTGCATGTGACAATAGCTGACATTTGCTGAGCGCCCTTGCTGTGCCAGACACAGTTCTAAGTGCTCCCTTCACATTGCCACCTCTCCGACCCTCCCAAGAAACCTGCAGGGAGAGGCCACTAGAGTCATTGTTGCCATCTTGCAGATAACACAGCAGAGGTGCGCAGATGCCATAACAGGCCCAAAATCATGGGGCCGGCAAGTGGTGGACCAGGGGTGAGATCCTGCTGTCTGCTGTCAGGGGCCTGAGGCTTTACCTCCTTGCTAAACTGCTGCAGACACACATGTGGGCACATACACATGCAGAGGTGTGCACACGTGCAAACACATACCTATACATATACACAGATGGGCACATGCACAGATGCACACAGACATGCAGTCGCACACAGATATGCCCACAGACACACACATACAGATATACACAGACACATACATATACACACACATACAGACACACAAGACATGTACACACACGCACATGCATGTGTGTGTGTGCACACACACACATATACACACACACACACACTCAGGTCGGCCCTAATGAAACTCAAAGAAAGGTCAGGGCTGTTTCAGCTGCCCTGCCACCTCTCTTTGGTGAGAAACATGGTGTTTTCAGGAATTTTAGGATTGTCCTTGCTGTCTCCTTTTCCATGTCGAATGAGCATCTCAGACCTAATCGGTCCCAGTCAGTGTTTGAGCCCAAGCCACTGTCTGTCCCTTAACCTACACCTTCTCCACGGCCGCTCATGACACCACCAGGCACCACCTGGAGTCACCCGAGGTTCTCTTTCCCCCACGACCCAGTGCTCGTCACCCGGCCTCCCACTCTGATCCAGCGTACCACACATCTGACCCTTCCTCTGGCCACCGCTTCCCTCAGCCACAGCGCCCAGCCCGCCCGTCAGCTCCCGCGTTTGCTCCAAGCTCCTCCAAAGCCATCCCATCTAAGCACTTGTCAGATCACATCAGAACCCTTTCTAGAAACTTCACGTGGTTTCCCATTGTAGCCGGGATAAAACCCACATCCAAACTGGCCTGCAGCAGCCTGCTCACCTGCTCCGGGCGCCTTCCATTTGCCAAGTCTAAAACTCTCCCCAGGTCTCCTAGCCCACAGCTGGCTGCTTTGAGGACACATGGGGCAGAGGTTCAGAGCTCAGGCCTGGAGGAGGCTAGAAGAGCTCAGCGGTGGAGTGCTTGCCTCGCCATCTCGAAGTCTGGGGTTTGATTCCCGGTTCCAGCCCAATGCAAACCTTATATGCTGAACTGTGGCGCAACTGGTAACCACCGAGATGGTGGCGAAGGTTCTCGCTCCCATGCAGGAGGCCCCCAGTTCAGTACCCCCACCACCACCACCCCCCACCCCTGTACGGCCCCACATCCACCTGTGTGGAATGAAACTATGTCACAACTAATGATGTACAACTAAGGAAACTACCCTTTCTCTTTCTCTCCAAAAGAAGACTGGGTGAAAATCCCAGCTCCACCATTTCACCTGTGCAAGTGTCTTAATTTCTCCGTTTCTGTTTCGTCATCTACGAAATGGTGAAGATAATCATAGTACATTCCCAGGCTTCTTGTGAGAACTAAGTGAGTCACCCATGGGAAGCTCTGAGAGCAGTGCCTTGCTCAAGCAATGTTCACTGTTGTTATTGTCATCATCACTATTGTTATCAAGAGCAAGTCAATTGTGAGCTTGGACTCTGAGAGTTGGACGACCACTCACTACTGGCTGTGTGACCTTGGACGAGTTACTTGACCTCTCTGTGCCCAGTTTTCCCATGTGTAAAATGAAAATAATAATTATCCCATCCTCATGGATATTTTGTGAGGATTTGATTGGTTACCCCCTCTAAAGCACTCCAAACAGTACTTGGCACACGGTCAGCATTCAGACATGTGCATCACTCTGGTCTCAATTCTCCTCCTCTGTCCCCTCATTCGAGAAGCTCTCCCTACACCCACCCTGGTCACCCTGTCATATGGCTCTATCTCATCATTCATCGTTGTATTGATCACCCCAGATATGAGCTGCTTCTCTGTGGTGTCATGTGTTACTGATCTCCTCTCTCCCCTCCCACCTGTGACCTTCACAAGCGTGCCCCAATAAAAGCCAAATGAACAAAAGGGACCACAGTCAGTCTCTCGTGTGTAGAAATGCTCAGTTTATGAATGTTCTTTGTTCCTGGGGTTGTTACTCTGCTGCCCAAGTTCATGGCCAGCCATCCCCGCACTTCTGACCTTAACGGAAGGTCTCGATAGTGCACTTCTGAGTACGTTTCGCTGTTCTCTGGTGGCTGCCATCAGAGCAGCTGTCTCTGCAGAGGATGAGCCATTCAGGGTCAAGTGTTCCTTGGGGCAGAAGTTCAGACACACCCTCTTGTATGTACCTTTTCTCCTTGCCCATTGATTTATTCCTTTATTCATCATTTGGTTCATTCATCAGCCTAACACCGACTCACTACCAACCACGCACTGGCCTAATGCTACGGAATGAGGAAAATCTGCCCCTCCACCAGGTTCCTGTCAAAGCACAAACACAAACAAACAAACAAAAGAAACAAGCAAATAAAAGAAGTTAGCAGGAGCAGCAGCCAGGTCCAGGGTTGGCGTGAGCATGAGGTTATAGTTCAACTAATGGATGGTTGCATTGGGTGCCATGTGGACATATGATTCCACAATGGAACGAACCTTCTAAGGAGTGCTTGAGATTTCAGCTAGTTTTGTAAATTAACTTCGCCAAAACAATCATTCAGACCAAATAACAAAAGCGAAAAACCCGGTCCAGATCTGGAACTGACCTTTGTTATTAAGGCTCATGGTTTCTGGAGTTGAGAGAGAGAGAGACAGAGACAGAGAGAAGGGGGAGGGCCCAGAGCAGTCTCCATAGTGGTACGTCATTAGTTTTCGATATAGTTTCATTTCGCAGGTGGGTGTGGGGCTACACAGGGCAGGAACCAGGCTGGGAGCCTCCCACATGGGAAGCTCACCCCAGTTCAGCATATGGGTCCACACACAGGGCCGGGGCTGGGATTCGATCCTCGGTCCCTGGGGCTGCAAAGTGAGCACTCAACCCACTGAGCCATCCCAGCTTCCCCTCCTGCCAACTTCCAAAGCAATGACATTCCCCCTGAGGCTCAGTGGGAGCCATGTTCAGAGTGGCAGGCCCCTGATGGGTGCCCACGGGTGTTCCTGCTCATCCTGATCCCCAGAGTTCTGTGGTGTCACCTTTCCAGGTCAGAGAGGCAGGCAGCGTAGAGATAAGAAAGAACACCCAAGTCACAAGCTTCTCTGGCACCCCATATGAGCAGAACTCTTCCACTGGAAGCAGTTGAAAGCAATTATTGAGAGCAATTTAAATTCTAAATACACTGAATTTTAAAGGAAAAAAAAAAGAAAACTGCAATGAAACGACACTTCTATGAAAAATATATGAGGTTGCTTCCAGTAATTATAGATCAGTGTGGATATGTTTCTTTCATTGGCCATTAATTTATATCAATTATTTATCGAGTCCTGTGATGCTGTGTGCTTAAAACCACTTAGAACTGGGTGCTTTAATGTGTTCTTTAAAGGGACCAATTATAGATTCCACTTCAAGAATGTTTTCTCCTACATTTGACATAGAAAGAAAGAATGAAATGTTGGGATCAAACCCAACCTGATCCTTACAATGAAGTTATTTCCCCCACCCTCCACCCCCAAAGTTACAGAGAAAATTTTTACAATGTTTTTGTTTTTGTTTTTGTTTTTGCCATTAGCTTCCCTGATTCCAGAGATGATGCTAATCTTTAGACTATCCTTGGTGTTTCGACACAATGGGTATTTTAGGAATTGTTCTAGCTCAGATATATTTCTGAGTAGATGACTCATTGGATGTCCAGGAAATACCCATAACTGTATCATATTTATAATAATAGACTTTCCCTAGTTTCTTCATGACATCTGGTCAACCCCAAGGCAACACACTCAAACCCATGTCCAAGGGATGACATTGAACATACAGCTGTTTTATTCTCCTGTATTTTTACTTTTCTGCTGTCTTCTGTTCTTAACGTGCCTGATCTCTACAGAACAGAAACTTCCTGAGTGTCAGGGAAGAATTAGAGAAATAAAAATGGGGAAGATGGATCAAAGGTAGAGATCATGCATTGACCGCGTTTTGCTTTAACTTCAAGATGAACTCAAGTGCATGGACCCTCTGCTTGGGAAATCTATTGGCCAGACTGGCCCAACCTACTGAATTCCTACCCACCTCAGACTCCCTGCAGCCTCCTCACTGGATCTGAACACGGGCGAGCTGGCTGGCCAAGGCCTGTCTTCCCTCTTCACACCGCCTTTGACCTTGTGTTCCCCTCAGCACCCCCACCAGATGTTCTTCCGCTCCCCCAGGCTTCGCATGCTGGCCTGTTCTCTCTCGTGAGCACCCTCCTTCCCGCTCCTCTTTGTCTGGCAAACTCCTCTGCTCAGCCTTGAATGTGCACTTGAGCACTTCCTACTCCAAGAACCTTTCTCCGTGGGCACCAGCCACTTCTTGCCCTTGGTCTCCTAGTTCCATGCCACATGACCACAACTGTCACTCCATTTGTCAGATTCCCCCACTGTGCTGTGACTTCTTAGAGGGCAGAGACAATGCCTTCTGAGTCCTGGTGTTCTCAGGGTAGTCAGATACAGCGCTTGGTGTATATATATGTAATTAATAAACTTTACCCAAAACGAACTAACAAACCAACCCTGGCTGTGCCTGGCGGTAGCTCGGCCTTACTGACAAGGTTAGAAATGCCTCATTGATGCCCAATCTTCCCAATGATTCGCACAGTAGATTCCTTCCCCCCAAACATTCTAACAATTACAGTTCCATTTCAAATTTAGGTAGTTGGTAAAAAATAACCTAGTTAAAAAAAAAGAGTGGATTTGAAGACCTTACTCATAAAAAAGGATGAAGAACCCAGTGTTTGTCAAATCACGGATCTCATTCAGTAAAAGAACAAGATTGCAAATGGAAAATAATATGACCAGAAATAATAATTTCTCACACTTAAATATGTAGTCTCTGTTCAGTTATAAATTACTTCTGAATATAGCATGACCTTTTATTTACTTGCCTTTCAGTTAAGTGCAAGGCTAGGCATCTGGCATTTCAATATAGCACCTAGGCCATATGGATCTTGCTTCAGACATCCTAATGTACAATACATTAACACTAACAATAGCTGATGGACTAAAATTACAGTCACGAAAACAATCTCATTATATTTTAAGAAAGTTAATGAAATTGTGTTGGGCCACATTCAGAGGCGTCCTGGGCCATGTGCAGCCCACCGGCTGTAGGTTGGACAAGCTCGCTATAGAACATTTGAAATTTGGCCAGTGTAACTGGTAACTGAAATTTTAAATTTTATTTCATTTTTATTCATTTCAAGTTTGATGTTAATAGTCACATGAGTATCTGCAGCACAGCTGTCTGACGGGGCAACTGAGGTCTAGGACGTGCCCAAGAAGCCAGGAAGAAGCAAAAGCGATCCCTCAGTAGCCAAACTAGATGTCACAATAGGTATAGCTAGAAACCACTTTACTCATTAAAAACTTCCTGAGAATCCCATGGAAATTGTAAAGAGTCTATGCGTAAATATTTTTGACATAGCTCTAACAAGTTTTGTTATATGGTTTTCAGTTCACTACCAAAATAAATGACTAAATAAAAATGAAAGTTGCAGATTAAAAATATAAAACAGCAGTCAGCACACTAACAAGTGAAAATTAAAATATCTAGGGAAGAGACAAGCAAATGAATATTACTGTAGTGTTCCTCAGGCTGTTCCACAGGACACAAGGGTCTTACAATTTTGAGATGTGATAAATATGTTAGTCTTCCTTGAAAAAGCAATTAGCATACAAATGCTCTGAGAATCTTCTTTAAAAATGATGTAACTTAGGGGAAGCCGGGATGGCTCAGTGGGTTAAGCGCTCACTTTGCAGCCCCGGGGACCGAGGATCGAATCCCAGCCCCGGCCCATGCGGACCCATATGCTGAGCTGGGATGCGCTTCCCATGCGGGAGGCCCCCAGCCTGGTTTCCGCCCTTCATGGTCCCCGCCCACCTGTGTGGAATGAAACCATGGTGAAAACTGATGATGTGCAACTATGGAGACGGCTCTGGGCCCTCCCCCTTCTCTCTGTCTCTGTTTCTCTCTGTCTCTGTTTCTCTCTGTCTCTGTTTCTCTCTGTCTCTGTTTCTCTCTGTCTCTGTCAAAAACAATAAAATAAATCTTAAAAAAAAATGGTGTAACTTAGTTTAAACCAATGTTGCCCCTTCCCGGTTCTCCTCAGCTGCGGGGAGCTGCCCAGCCCAAGGTCATGCCCCTTCCTGGGGTGTCCAGACCCAGTGACCAGCCAGTGCAGGCATGCAAAGGCCCGGCCGTCTTGGTCCCATGCAGGAGACTGAAGAGCCATCGAGCACAGAGCCCCTGTGTGATCGGGTCCACATCGCACCAACTCTCCCTCAGCCCGCTCCCTCTTCCTTCCCCTTCCTCCCACAGGGGTTGATCCCATGTGCTCCCCAAGTGAACGGCCTGCCTTAAACTCTGTCTCAGAGTCCTCCTTCTGGGAACCAACGTGAGCCAGCAGCACATGACAAAGGCGACCACCCGCGTGAGTCCACGGATACGCTGCCCGGGACAGGCCAGGATCACCTCACTGTTTAGGGACGCCATCACATGTGCAGAACTAGAGGACAGGGTGGCTGCTGTCAGCACAGGGTCAGGGGAGAGTCACCTAAGTGGGCGGGGCACGCAGTGAATTTCTGGGGTGCGGGCAATACCCCATATCTTTACCTTTGTGAGATTAGCATGGTGTTGGTTTAGGAATATTTTTTTCAACTATATTTGGATGTTTACAGAGTACTCTGTGATAATAAATCTCACATTAAAAAGGGAAACCATTTAATAAAAACAAGTGTACTTCCTGTCACTGCTGTGGTCACTATTATGATTTCAGGGGCAGCACTGTCCAGTGTTCCTCCAATAAGCAAGAAGAAGGAAAAGCTTTCCCTGTAATCATAAAGTACAGGGGTGACTGTGTGACAACTATGTCCCCAACCGTTCCCAATAGAGTGGAATTTAGGGAAGAGCAACATGGGTGACTAGCAATGAGGGCTCTCCTGGGTGGTCTGACGAAGTCATGGCTCCCCCTTGACCTGCAACAGGTCTAACTGCTTCTGCAAATGATAAAATCATGTCCCTTCTTTTTTTTGGGGGGGGGGCTTCCCAGCAGCGAAATACATGAGCCCACCTTCCGGGATGTTAGTTTGCCATCAGATGGCCCTCCTTGTGACATTAGTAAATATTCACCCCTTCCTGAGACTTGTCCTCGATTGAAGAACAAGTGGACATCCAGATGGGCATAGAATGCCCACCGAAAACAGGCTGGAGCTGAACCTCATCTGCCCACCGATGAGCTTATGGAGGGAATGGAGCCCAAAGCACCACTGTGGCTTCGACATTGCCTTCCCATAATCCTCAAAGCCATCGGAAAAGTCGGCAGAAGCTTCCACTCAGTAAGGGGGGCAGGCTGAAAGGCCACATCCCCTGCTCGCTGCCATTCAAAGCTGCGGCAGAGACGTGTGACAATGGCAGACCTTTGGGGGCAAAACGATCCATTAGGCTCCATCGGAAAAATGGTAGGTGCCCCATAAATGCCAGAAGGAAAGTGCAAAGCAGACACCCGGAAAATGCAGAAGTGTCGCCCTCCAAAAAGAGGAGCAGCAAAGTCCTTGAGCCGAAGTCCCTGCTGCAGAGCCATTTCGAAATCTCTGCCCTCATACACGCACTAGCGCTTCCTATACTCAGTGTCCACTTAGCTTTCTGAAGCTACAGGGCGAGACCCCACAGTTAGTCTCCGAAATCAGTTGCTAGTTGCTTCCAGGCCTCAGGAAAACCAGAGGACTCGGGATGTTCATTGGAAAAGGACGCCTGCACCCAGACTTCTTTCCTGACCCCACACCTGGATCAGCAGCTTCCTGTCACTGCCACGCATGGCATTGCCATGTGACTCGGAAGTAGCCCATCTCGTCTGCCTGTTCTTACCCTGGATGCCAAGCACGGTGCCAAGCGTTCTGCCCTAGCTTGTGTTATTTAGTCTCCACAACTCGATGAGGTAGATACTATTCCCAGTTTATAGATGACATAACTGAGGCTCAGATCACTTACCTAAGGTGGCCTGGGTGACAGAATTGGGACTTCAACACAGGTTGTGTCCCTCCTTTGTTGAGATGGTCAACGGATACAGTATAGGCCAACTGTTCAGCAGTCTCTGCTCCATGAATGGTGTTATGGTTCCTACTCATTTTATTACCTGCTATAGGAAATTAATTGCCGCAGGATCCATCTCCCTATCCCCTTTTACATTTTTTTAGCAGTCATTCAATCAGGACCACCCAGGAAGCCCACTGATACTCTGTGCAGAGCATATAATGGGCAAAGAACAAAAAAAAAAAAGGATAGTTTACAGAAGAAGGGAAAAGCAATGGCCAGTAAGCCTATAAAAATAGGCTCAACATAACAAGAAAAACTTTAATGAGATAAGAGTTTACCTACCCGTTAGCAAATATCAAGGATTCTGATAACACATCACATTGGGGAAGACACTGCTTCTAGAACTGGGAGGAACCCCAATAAAACTGGAATGATCTTTATTTGATGTCAGAGGGATTGTGCATTTGGAATTTGTTCTTCTGGGTCAAATGGTCAACCAAAGTTTTCATCTGGAAATTTGAGAAGGTTGTGTCATGATTTGTGGAAAAAATGTCCCGAGTTGTGGCAAACAGACGACTAGTTCTTTCACCATGACAACACACCTGCCCACACCGCACTGCGTGTTCAGCAGTTTTGACCAAAAACAGCATGAACCCTGTGCCCCACCCTCCCTATTCACCCCCTCTCACCGCAAGCAATGTTCTTTTGTTTCCTCAGGTGAAAAAAAAGTCCTCAAAGTGAAACTTTTCCGCCCATGTGGAAGAGCAACCAAAAAGAGCAGAAGCACTAAAAGGCCTCAAAATCAACACGTTCAAAAACTGGTTTGAGCCATGAAAAAAGTATCTCGATAGATGTATTGCATCAAAGGGAGAGCACTTTGCAGGTGACTGAAGTTTAAACATGTAAGAATAAATATACAATTTTTTATACATAAATCCTTTTTCTGGAGGTTCACCCTAGTAAATTAGTAGACCTTCCGTGGTGGGCATTTTAGCAATGGCTACCAGATATTATATGGAAGTACTTTTTAACCCCATAACCCTCTATGAATTAATTCTCCTCACTGCTCACACTCCTCAATATATGCCAGTACAAGGAAATGCAAGGTTCTGTGTTGCTTTGCTAGTCAAGGTCAAAGATGAGAAACACCTACTCTTCAGTAGGAAGCCAGTTAAAGAAAGGGTGATACATGCATGCAATGGCCTACTCAGCAGCTGTTTAAAAATGAGTTTCACAAATGCTTAAGTCCCACTCACCATGCCGTTGGCACTAAGGAGTTTCAAAATATCATTGCATTTAGTCTCCATCACAACCCTACGAAGAGGGCGCTATTCTTACCCATGGAGGAGAAAGCAGAGGCACACATAAGGTAAGTGCTTCCCCCAGTTCAACTAGGAAGTGGGGGGCAGGCTCCGAACCCAGGCAGCCTGGCCATGATCCCACTTGTATGTGCTACGCCATGCTGCTGGCTCCAAGGACAGTTTCAGTTATAAACATTTCCACCGTGACATAGGCTAGAATGGAAGTAATAAGACGGGCAATTATGTCAAGAACTTACACAACAAAAAAATGTAAAACAAAGAGGATGCATGAAATGCACAATGTGGAAGAAAACACTGAAATTTGTAAGCCTAATAAATAAATCCAAGAGGTGGTGCTTTGAAAAAATAAGAAGAAAATAGAAACCACTAGAGAGCATAACCAAGAAAGCATAAAATTTGAAACCTGACAAATACCGAGCTGACACCAGCTCCTCTTTCTGGGAGGAGCACAGACATGAAACCTCAAGGGAAAATAACCACTTGACAACCCTAAGGGAACGCAGGACGTAAGGAAAAACTGCCCTGGACACAACTAGCTGCAAAACCCATGCTCCCAGGCTGCTTGTTAGTAAAAATAAGTATCAATCAATCATTCAAGCACTCAATCCTTTTGGCGTATGCTGCTATCAATTGGGTTTCCAGTTCTTGCAACTGAAAGCATTCCTAACCAATAAAACCATTTACCAACAGCCCATCCCACCATCACAGCCTCCATCCCACCCTCTGCAGGTCTCTGCCTAGAGTCAGCAGCGGTGTCCACACAGATAAATTCAAGATAAATTCAAAGACATCTTCTCCTCCAACTTGACCTCTCAACGGCATTTACCACATGGACCGTTCTGTCCTCAACAATTTCCTGACAGATTTTCTGTATAACTTAAATCTTTGGCCCATGTTCACAGATTCCAAGCAATTTAAAAGAAACAAGCAATTTAAAAGAAACAAAACACAACTGCAACAATAGGACATAGATGTATTTTAATATAAGATATTATAAGAAAAATACTAAGACTACACTAAATTTTAAGGGCTAATAAATATGTAAAAATTGCTCAACCCAACTAGTTTCCATGAAATGAACATTATGCTCACCAAGAGATGCCTTTTTTGAATTTGGTAATTCTTTTCTTTTTAATAATCATGTTCTGTATAGATGAAAGAGAAGGAAACTGAGACATGTAATGGAAATGCAAATTGAGTCAAGCTTTCTGGAAAACAATTTAGCATTCCATATAAAAAGCTTTAAATGGGATGCCAGGTAGTTCAACAGGTTGAGCACTTGCCTTGCAACCACAAGATCTGGGGATTGAATCTCAACCCCGGCCTGTGCAAAGCCAAATGCTAAACTTCAGCTCAACTGGTAACCCCCAGGATGGTGGTGAAGGTTCTTGCCCTTCAGGCGGGGGGCCCTGGGTTTGGTTCCTGCCCTGCTCAGCCCCACATCTACCTGTGTGGACTGAAACCACGTCACAAATAATGATGTGCAACTATGGAGACTGCTCTGGGCCCTCCTCCTTTTCTCTCTCTTTCTCCCCTTTTCTCAAACAATAAAATAAAGCTTTAAAAAAATTTTTTTAAGCTTTAAAATGTTCATACATTTTATGATTCTTCTTTTAGCAATGTATCCTAAGGAAATGGCCTGAAATTCAGACAAATTTTATGTATAAAGATGTTATAGCAGACACCGTTCTCAAAAATAGAATATAATCTAAAGATCCAACAGTGGTGAAGTGGACCATGATATAGACATGCAAGAATGGGTTAAGGAGCAATTAAAATTATACCTTTTAAAAAAAACCTGAAAGGTCGGGGGAGAAGCAGCAAAATGTCTCCTTCAAAAAAAGAACAAAGATACATTTCACCTGGAGAAAAGGTAGGGGGCAAATCCACTCTTTGGGGAGAGGCAAGATACCACCTGAGCCTAACATTCTACACCGATACCAGGCAAAGATGTCCAAACAGAGACAAGAGGCAAAGTTCGGCTTCTATGGGGGTTGGAATAAGTCATGCAAAAATAGGAGAAAAACAAAACAAAACAGCTGCAACCTCCGTACTGAGACCCAGGCCCACATCAACTATACAGATCATAGAAATAAGGGCGATTTCTTTCTTCTTTTTTTTTTCTTTTAAGATTTCTTTTTATTGCTTTTTGACAGAGAGAGAGACAGACAGACAAACAGAGACAGAGAGAAGGGGGAGGGCCCAAAGCAGTCTCCATAGTTGACATTAGTTTTCCATATAGTTTCACTCCACAGGTGGGTGCAGGGCTGTGCAGGGCAGGAACTGGGCCGGGAGCCTCCCGCATAGGCCCCGGCAAGAACTGAACTGGGGGGCACACCCCAGTTCAGCATGTGGGTCCACCTGGGCTGGGGCCGGGATTCGATCCTCGGGCTCCAGGGCTGCAAAGTGAGCAGTTAACCCGCTGAGCCATCCCAGCTTCCCCACAATTTATTTCTGTGAAATGCCTGTGCAAGTCTTTTTCTGTTGTTGTTATCTTATTAATTTGAAATAAAACACTTTATGTATTCTAGATAGGTATCCTTCGTTAGGGGGTGGGGTTTTCTGCCTTGCAAATATTTGCTCCAAGTCTGTGGTCTAGCACTTACTTGGTTTATGATATCCTCGACATAGCCAAAGAAGAATTGGTAAACTTAAAGACAGAGCAGTAGAAATTACCCAAACTGAAATACAAAGGTAACAAAGAGTGGAAGGGTGGAAAACAAAGGATCCAAGAACTGCGAGACAATACAAAATAGTCAAATACACACACATATTTATATGCACATGCCTATATATATATATATGCATATATACACACATACCTACATATATATGCATATATATACACACATATATATACATACACACATATATACATGCCTACATATATATATACACACATACCTACATATATATGCATATATACACACACAAACACACACACACACACACACACACACACATATATATATATATACACACACATACACATAAAATTGGAGTTTCAAGGGAAGCCGGGATGGCTCAGTGGGTGAAGCGCTCACTTTGCAGTGCCGGAGATCGGGGATCAAATTCCGGCCCCGGCCCGTGTGGACCCATGTGCTGAACTGGGGAGCTCCCCCAGTTTCAGTTCTCTCTGTCTGTGTATCTCTCTCTCTCTCTGTCAAAAACTAAATAAATAAAAATAAAATTAAAAATTGGAGTTTCAGGAGTGACAAGGGGGCAGAATAAGATGTCTGAGAATATTCTGAAAGTAATATAAGATATCAAAATAGACATTGAAGGAGAACAGAGAACCACAAACAGGGAAAGTATTTCCTCTGAACATGAGCAGATTTTACTATTAATTTCAGAGGAATTGGTACCATAGGCAACAAGAATGAGGGAGAGAGGGAGAGGCAGGAGGAGCTAAGGGCAGACAAAGGAGGGAAGAGCTGAGATCACCCTTCAGAAAAGGTGCAACTACCAGACTGGCCAGAACTAGATTTTGTTGGCTGAGAGCAGATCTGGGACGCCATTTTGCTCTTCAAGGTGAACTTTAGCTAATTGTAATGGATTATAATATTAGCATTACAATTACGGAAAAGTCCACCCCCTGTGTCTCCATGACAGTTCCGACCAAGCCAGATAAGGACAAGAATCCCTTCTACCCTTGGGAAGAAGTGGTCATTGAGGACCAACCTAGGATCGCCTATAATGCCACCCCAAGTCTTAGTATTTCGCACCTTCATTTTAGTAAAATAAATTCCCAAATCTCATTGTTCTTTGGGACAGCTGCTCTTCTGTGGACCTGCCGGTTCTCCCTTCTTGAGCGTGAACTGCCCCTCTCTAATAAATCTGCTGCGTGCTTGGCTTACCTGGTGTGTCCTTGAAGTCTTTCCTGTGGCGTACACCAAAAACCCGTCTTCCAAGTTCAAGTGAAGACTGGCTGCAAATGAAGAACACGACATTTTCATAGTGAATTCAAGTATACGGTAAAAATACTACCTACAGACCACATAGAAAGGGTTAGGTCTTGAAATGGGAGCTCTCTTTTTTTCTGTCAAATACTTTCAAAATTGTGGAATGAAAACAATTCATTAGGAGTTCTAAAATATGTATCCCATTCATCAATAGGAAAAAAAAAATCTGGGCTATAAGCAAGACATTTAAAATAAGAAAACAAGTGGGAATTCCTAAAAAAGAAAAGAAAAACACTAACTTGTGCACATTTTATAACAATGTTAAGAAATAATTGTGATAAAGATACAGAAATAATTCTTATTTCTTGCAATAAGAACATTAGAAACAATAGTGACAGTGGTTGAATATTAAAATGTAAAGATCATTGAGAGAAGATGTAATACTATTACTGTAAAAGCTAATTTTAAGTAAAGACTAGATGCACCAAAAGTTTTCAAAAACCCAAGCGGATTGTCTGTACCTTTCAAACTAACTCCAGGAAGCCATGGAACTGCAATGGGCTGATGAAGGAAGAGAGGAGGGGCAATCCCAAGACATTTCCAAGGCAGGCAAATTTTTTTTGAAAAGTGTTTAGCAAATTTTCAATTAACCTGGTGCCTCCTGTTTTAAAATTATTCACACATGATAATGGAAGAGCTGATCTTTGCTCCAGAGAAAGAGGTCCTGAGAGTTTTCAGATCCATAAATAATGGGAACTGATTAAAAATAGGTCATCCAAATCTACCTAATTGCCTTCTATTTTTAATGTAAATTCTTTTCATCGATTTTTAAAATGGATAGCCCATTAAAATACATTAATCATGACCCTGAGAGTGTGTGTGTAGTGCAAAAAGCCTAAGGTGAAGAATATAAAGCAATTTCTCACCACATGGAACTGAGGCAGGCACATCACCCCAGAGAGTTCGAGCCCTACTTTTCCCAGGAAAAAAACATTTCTGGGTAGAAGCTGGCAGGTGAGGTTCATTAGGATAAAATGCTGTTCAACATTCTGACAGTTGAATGTTTGGAGTGATGTGTGTCTTATTTGGGTAAGTGGTCTCTGATTTTGTAGAGCCAAGGTAAAAACACATGATTGGTTCTGTTGTATTTTTTATTACATGAGTATTGTATAGTCATAATTGCAGAATACAGTTCATTCTAGAAAATGTAGCTAAGGAAAACTGATACTAAAAATAGTTCATAATACCACCACCCAGAGAGAGTACCAGAAACATTTTGATATGTACATACTCAGATTGTTAAAACATACAATGTATATTTTTAATGCAGATATATAATACATATGCTTGTAACCTCCATTTGTACTAAGAAAAAAAATCATAAACATTTCAGATGCCTATATAGTTCTTGGAAATTGTTAATGGAACAAGATACGTATCACTGTTTACTCCAACTTCCTTTGAGTATTGGGTTTTATTGACAGTATTTCACTAAAGATTCTACAGCTGAATCCTTGCCAACATTCTTGATTACTTAAGATAAATCTCAAAAAGTAGACTCATTGAATCCAAGAATAAACACATTTTGGAATACGAGGATAATTCAGTGGTTGAGTGCTTGCCTCATAGTCATGAAGTCCAGGGTTCGATTTTCAGTCCAGACCCGTGCAAAACCATATGCTAAAGGGGTGGCTCCACATCCACCTGTGAAAGGAAACCATGTCGAAAACTGATGGTGTACAACTATGAAGACTGCTCTGGGCCCTCCCCCTTCTCTCTCTCTCTCTCTTTCTCACCTTCTCTTAAACAATAAAATAAAAATATATTTTTTAAAGAATAAATACATTTTGTGAACTTTGCCTGACACCTTTTTGAAAGTCACCTTGTCAGCGATTTCAGTCCCTTTGTTTCCATCAGCCCTAGAGTGACGGAAGAAAGTGAACCCTTTCCTTGGCAGCCTAACAGATTGGGGCTGGATACTCGTATCTGATCATTCATATCAGACCGACGTGTCCGCTGTCACATAGCAGTTTTATCAACGCTGGGACCAGCCAAAAGTTGTGCTCCCACCACAAGCAGGTGGTGACATTTCCAAGACCTTTCCAACATAAAATTATGCACATGGAAACTCTACGCAGAATAAACGCTCATTTGTTATATAAAATTGTATGAAATTCAGGCACGTTTTTTAATGAGAGCGAACATAAAACAGTTTCCACGAGAGTGATTTCCTTTGTACATAATATTAAGCTGCACTTTGAGGGGTGAACATTCTGGCCATGCCAGCAGAGGGCGCCGTGCAGCTGCAGCCAGAAGGGGAGAGCCTGCAGCTGTCCTTCCGGGGTGGACATAGGGTATTTGATGGGGATAGTGTCAAATTAGGAGCATCGCGCAGGTCCCCACCTTCCTTCGCGGGGACGCTACTGTGGCCGGTGGGATGGGAAAAACCAAGTGAGAGAGGACTGGGAGACTAGCAGGCCTAAAGGAAAGGACTGGTGCATGTTGCTTTAGAGGGGATTGGCCAAAGAGGGTCTGTTTTTGCACCTTTAATTAAAGACATGAATTTGAGATTGAGAAATTTTCTCCTGAATTTGCCACAAAGCCCTGGGGCAGAGGGAAATCCTTGGAATGTTAATGAAGCCCTGGAGCTGGGAGTGGTTTTCTAAGGGTGGGGACCAGGATCTAGGAGAGGCCAATTTTGAGAAGTGTCACTAACTTGCTTGTTTTCCAAAACTAAAAGAAAAGATATACAAAACCTTATCCAAGGTGTTGTAGACACACACACACACACACACACACACACACACACACACACACAAAAGAGGCCACATACTAAACCTGACCAGCTCAGGGGTGGCCAGCATGGCAGACCCAAGTTAACCACAAGGGATGGTCTGAATATAAAAACTCCTAATTAAAAGCTGGTCAGGCCATGGTGGGTCGTCCCATCCTTGGCCTGTACCTTCCTTGACAAATTTCAATCTTCACCTTAAGTGAGCCTATCTATTGTCTTTTTACATCTAAGACAGCATGCCCTTGGTATGTCAGAGACATCCATCCCCTTTATCCAGATCTCCCCAGAGTCTACAGAGGCCCTCATTGTTATCTTGTTTCCCATTATATGTGCTGTAAAATGCTCAATGTTAACTATCCTGTACCCACCAATGTAAGAGAAGTGTCTGTCACTGCGGTTTACTTTTTATCCAATCAGAGATTTCCCCGCTTTGCTTTCTTTCACCCCCTTTAATCTACCACCAAGAGATCTCATGTACCTCCTTCCTTCTCCTTTGATTCTAAAGTATACAATAAACTACTCTTCTTGGAGCTTTTTCTCAGTCTGTTGAGATTTTGCCTCCCAGCAATTGTTGTCAGTTTGGGCTCAAGTCAATTCATCAAAGTTCTCTTCAGGTTTGGATGCTTCTTATGTCAACAGTGTCAGGTCTCTAAATGTGACAGCTACATGTTTAAAAACTAGCCTAAGTGTGCAAGTGCGCAGAGTGGAAGGAAAAGCAGGTTACTTTCCTGAACACTCCCTAGAGGGGAAAGAGGCAAAAAACCTCAGCTTATTCACGAACATCGAAAAAGCTACTAACTGAATGTGTAGGCTCTGTGGCCACTTGCAGCCGGGTCCTTGTGACAGGCTGGGTTCTCCAGGTTGCAGAGTGAGACTCAGAGTTAGCATGCAGGGTGGTTATTAGGGAGTGCCCTTGGGTTCAACACCAGTGGAGGGAAGGGAAACAATGGAGACTAGACAGGTTGCCTCGGCGGATTGTATGAAGAGCTTAGGAACATCAGGGCTGTCCCCCACTGGACTGGCCCAGCCTTCGTAATCCCCCCCGCTGGATCTGCCATTGGATTTGAGCTGCCCTGGCTGCATGATCCTGGGTGAGGGTCTCTGCCCCTGAGAAGGTGTCTGCAGACAGCCTGCCCAGCAGCTGAGGCATCTTGAAGGCAATTCTGGGTGGCACGTCTGAATCCATCACAATACATTTCCCAGACATTTACACTACATTCTTCTGCACCTCCCGCCCCCTAATTTCTGCTGGATGGTATGATAGGATTGGGGTGCAAGCTGAGAGGAGCTGAAGAGCCCCATCTAAGGAATTAATGGTGCTCAAAGTTGTGCTCTTTTTAATCATATACTGTGGTAATTGTATCAACACAGGCATGAGGATGACTAAGTTATAGAGCTGAATAAAACTTCTAAAATGTGCAACATAAAGAAAATTGAGGGGAAGCTGGGATGGCTCAGTGGGTTAAGCGCTCACTTTGCAGCGCCGGGGACCGGGGATCGAATCCCAGCCCGGCCCATGCGGACCCATATGCTGAACTGGGAGCTCCCCTAGTTCAGTTCTCTTTCTGTCTCTGTATCTCTCTCTGTGTCAAAAATAAATAAATTAAAAAAAGAAAAGAAAATTCGACCAACCATAGTCCAGGAAAAACTGAATTATTTGTTCATGCGTTAGGGAACACAATGCAAAATTAATGTCAATGAAGAGACCGAGTGTGCAATAAAAAATATGTACGGAAAAAAGGAATACCAGGAGATGAACAGAAAGACCATATTTTCCTGGATTCTCTGACGTTTACGATACTTCCTTCTAACTGTATGTTCACTTTCCTGCCTCTTTTTGTATTCCTAATTTAGGGTCTCTTCCTTGGCCCCCAGCTCTCGTGACAGCGCGGGCACCCGAGGCAGGCAGGGTCTGGAGGCGAGTCCTGGCGCGCCAGCCAGACCTCGCCCGTGCACAACGAGGGAAAGCACACGTATTTCACAGAATCTCGGCGATTACAGCGCACGGGGGCCGGCTGACACCCGCGTTACGGCCGTGCGCATGCGCGGCGGCACGCCCCGCCCACTGCTGCGGAGCAGGGCGGAGTCGATATCCCCGGCGTGAGTAGCAGAACAAAGGCTGAGAGGCCGTGTTTGAAAGGTCCAATCAGCGCCCAGCCTCTCCACAACAGCCAATGGGGAAGCCCGAGGGGCGGGCAGGAAGGGCGGAGTCGCTATTTGAACCGGGACGCGGGGAAAGGGTCCCAGTCCGAGTTCCTGCGCGGCTTGGTGTTTGTGTGTCTGCGCGCCATGGAAGGCGAGACCTCGGGGGAGGCCGCACTGCTGCAGAAGCTCAGGGACAGCCGCCACCGCTTCCAGAGCCACATGCAGCAGCTGCTGGAGAAGGTGTGCCCCGCTGGGATGGGCGCCGGGCCGGCGGGGAAGGGGAGGTGGCGAGGTCTGGATGGGGGATGGTGGGGTCAGGGTGTGGGAGCAAGGAGAGAGGAAGCTGAATTAGGGTGCGGGGACAAGGGCAAGGAGTTGCGAGGTCCCCAGACTCCCAGCCCGACTCAGGGGCTACTTGCCACCCTGCGACCTGACGGGACGCCCCCTTTGTCTCCTGCAGTACAACCAACCCTTCGAGGACGACCCGCTGGTGCAGATGTCCACGCTGACTTACAAGACGCCCAAGGGTACGGAGTCATGACCCCCTTCTAAATATTTACAGTTAAGAGTGTGACCAGAGTGGTGTCTTCATAGGGTTTGAAATGCAGGCCCCGCTCTCTTTGGAAAATACACCTGTCCTGCTAATAGGAACTAAAACATGACTAGGTTCCCTGGAACCTATCCATTACTTATTCCCCCACAGAATCACTTATGAAAACAGGACTCTGAAGACTGGTTTAAAAGACCCCTGCCTGGGTTGACATCCCAGCCCGCCATTAATAGCCATGTGCATTTGGGCTGGCTGCTTCAACCATGCGGTTTCTTCGTCTGTGGAATGGGAAGATCATGACTGTAATATCCACTTGGTGTGGATGTTTTGACAATTGCATGAGAGTGCTTGTGAAGCTCCCGGAACAGTGCTCCGTCCCAGCCAGCACTCATGTTGACTGTATTTGAGCTGTTTGACTTGGAGTAGTAACTGCCCTCCTTGAGATTCTGGGTACTTGGAACTTGACCTGAATCTAGGGAGCAGGGGCCATTCAGTTTAATGGTTGGTGTTGCAAATGGACTAAAATCTCATGGATTCTCTTTGGTAAACAGCGGGAGGAAGTTTACGCGGGGTGACCTCAGATCCTCCCGTGCAGCCTTATTACCAACTCATTACTACTGATGAAAGTAAATCTCTGATCCAGTTCTGCCTTGGACACATAGGCACAAAAAGGTTTATCAGACCCACTCCTTAAATGAAGACCTGAGTACCTTCTTAGCTGACCCAGCCATCCTGGGTTGGAAAGTTTTGCAGGCAGAAGCTAGAGGACTCCAGCTGCAGGTTTCTGTTTCTTTCTGGTCTGCAGCCCGCAGTGACAGCTCTAACCCTAGGGCAGGACACAGGGCTCTGTAGGATTCATTTGTATGGGCTTCACTAAGAATGGGCAGTGTCTGGAATATCTGGGCCAGTTTACTGTCTTGAATACCACTGATTTCACCAGTGAAAACTCATTTTTGACTCCCATGGAGATGAGAACAGTGGTTGAAGCATCTAAACTGTTTGAGAGCAGTTGCACTCTGGCATGTAGAAGACCATGTGGAAATTCCTGGGGTCCTGGACTGTGATGCTGGATTCGGTAGGTCTGCAGTCTAGCAACCTCCTAGCTAATGGTAGCTCAGGCCCCCTGACATGTTGTTTAGCCTGGAGAGGCACTCAGTTAGGGAGTGACCTGTCCAAGTAAATGAATTCCCAAATAGGGAGTAGACAGGCAAAAACTCTCCCACACTGAGTAAGATGAAGACAGCAGGAAAGTAACAGTGGGTCACATGGGTAGACACCTAGGCGCCTGCTTCTAAGAGTTCAGGTTTTTTATTTTCAGCAACCTACGAGGTAGGCACTGTATTTGGAATCATCCTCTTTCCTAGTGAGGGTTTACAGCAGTGAGAAGTTACGGGACTTGCCCCCATGTCACTTAGCTACAGTGGCAAAGCCTGGATTTGACTCCACACCCATTGGCGCAAGCATCATGCTATTCTGAAAAGGCTTTATTGCATGGGTTCACAGCCTAGCTCCACCACACGGGCACATGACTTGGGCTGGTAACTTGGCCTTCTTGCTGTCTTTCCATCTATACAATGAACTTCGTGAGTACCTGTCCCGTAGGGAGTTAGAAGTCCTACTTGAGTTATGTGTAAGCACATTTTTGTGAAGACTACATGAAGTACTTACGCTTGGGGAGGGTTTAGAATAAAGCCTGGAACATTGAAAACGCCATAAAAATTTTTGCAGCTATTATCATTAACCATCTCAAGCCTCGAAACCCAACAACCTCTTCTGAGTAATTTGAATTGATCTGGAAGCAAATGAAGGTTCAGGAAGAGATTACTGTATTTTTCCGTGCATAAGACAACCCCTACTCTTCTAACCCACCATTAAGAAATGAATACATGGGTTACTCCCATGTCTAAGACGACCCCCATTTTTGGTCTTACAATTTTGGACAAAAAAATCTTATACACGGAAAAATACGCTAAGTATCTTGCCCAGGTTCTCTAACTAGTAAGTGGCAGGACTCCAAAATGCAATGTTTACCCCATGTATAGGGCCTGCTCTACACATGTAATTATGACAACGGATAAATCAGCCTCAGGAAGCATTTACATCAGGCCTCCCTCAGAAAGTGCTTACTCTCTGTGCAGTATGTAGATTGCTTGCTCTATACCTTGAGGCCACTACTTGGTATACACAGGTGCCTTATTTCCATTGAACTTTGCAGCTGTGATGGAATTTAACCAGCTGCTGCTGCCCAGTAGGTAGAAGAGATGACCATTAATGACAGATTTTTGTCTAATCTTGATTTGTTTTTTTAAAAAAACCTTCAACCTCACAAAGATGAAAAACAATATCAGAATATGGCTTGGTTTTAATATGATAACTTTCTTTTGCCTGTCACTTTGGTTTTCTTTGAATGCAGATTAAACGGAAGCTTGATGTTCAGGTTTCCTTAACTGGTAATTTTTATCTCATTTCTTAAGGATGGAAAATTTGGGGTGGAAGCCTGGTAAAGAAAAGAGACCAAAGACAAACCCAGGTATTTAATGTCACGTTTTATTGCCTCCATGGGTGAACACTCACAACACCAAAAGCTTCTGGAAGCCACCCTGGGGCACTTCTTCCATGGTTTTCTCCCCTTGGCAGCCTTGCGTTCCTGTTTTTAAGGATTTAACGAGAAGCATTTTTTCTGGTGCTTGTCAAGTGCAAGAAGGAGCTGTGTGATATTTAAGCCCTTTCTGTCCCCCTGTGTCTCCTCTGTCATAGCCCTAGGGGCTCTTACAATGGGACCCCATGTGCAAAGCGGGGCCGGCTGGACAGAGCCCTGCTTCAGCCACAGACTCGAGTCTACAGAACACACCATGTCCAGATCCTTCTAGGAAAGAAAAGTGCCTTTTCTCCTCCTGAAAGGAGAAGAGAGATTAGAGAGAGCATGTCATTGTGCAGGGTCATGCCTCTTTCCTTGAGCTTCACCCTGCCTTTCAAAACATGGGTGTGGTTGGTTGGTTTTCCCGAGTTTGTCCATAGGCACTGCAGCTATACCATCTGTCGCGTCCCCGGAAGGCGTGGATACCCAGCTGCCTCCCTGCTGTGGCGTCTTTCGCCATAGTAACCGTTGCAAGGATGTCAGTGGTCTCTGAGCCTGTGCCCAAGACCAAACAAATCTCAGGGCTAGGGTCCCTAAGCGGGTCACGGCAGTTCTGAAGTCAGATTTCTTCCAAATTAATGACTTTAACAGTGCACATAATACATGTAGTCATAGATACGTTAAAAATACATGACTAGGCACTTAACCCTCTTAGTGCTACTTTCTGCCAGCGGTACTAGTGAGAAATGTGAAGGGTCATTAACTATGGTCTACGCATGAGCCGATATATGGGCCCACAGCACTTTTTGCCTGAGATGCAAAAGCCGACATATCATCTTGTTGCACTAAAAGGGTTAAAATTGACCTGACTTCTCTAGATAGTGACTAGTGATATTTCAGTATATGTGATTCCTCTTTATCACGTACGTATAAGTACACATTTTTTACTCTCTTTCTTCCACTTACGATATATTGTGAACCCTCCTCTTACAGTATATGATTCAGTCACTTTTTTTCCACTGTTCTCCTGTCAGCGGACATTTAGGACCAGCATACTTTTCCTCTAAAGGGCCAGGTGATCAAGCTTTAGGCTTTGCTGGCCATGTGGTCTCTGTCACAGCTCCTCAGATCTTGTCGTCTGAGGGAGGCAGCCGTAGACAATCCCTGAACTATCGGGCATGGCTGGGGACCAATAAAACTCCCCCTGTAAGACCCCTGTTATAAATACTCCTCGGAAAACCATCCCGACTTCTTCCCAGTAGTGTTATCACCCCTTTCCAGAAGTGGGATCATTAGGTCAAAGGATATGCACTCTAAATTACCGTATTTTTCTCTCCATAAGACGCACTTTTCCCCAAAAAAAGTGGAGGGAAAACTGTGTGCGTCTTACGGATCAAATACTGCAAAGAAGAGTGCATGTTGGGGACCTTAATGATGCCGTGAGGAAGCCTGCAGCCAGATCAGAAAGCAGGGACTGCATGGAAGGATAGAGGGTCCAGGCAGGTCAGGTGCGTCTTATGGAGTGAAAAATACTGTATGCATAATAGCGATACCCACCAATCAGACCAGTGCTTGATGGTTCTGGTGACAAAAAGTTGTCACCTGGATATTTTAAGATTTTTACTTAAAATGTAAGTGTACCCCTGTCTGAGGCTACAGAACTTTAAACCCCTTTCCTGGATGAGAAAACCGGGCTTTGTCTGTAGTTAGAGCTCGGACATTTACAACCTCCCTGAAACTGCCATGGTGGCCCTACCACACCTGCAGACACAACAGGTGGAGGAGATGGGAGTCACTCCTGCGAGTGCAGATTACCCTTAAACTGGTTCCACATCCACGGGGTCACAGCACCTGCTGCGGCTTATAAAGGAATTGTAGACCTCACAGCAATCTAGAGAGACGTCACGGTCACACAAAGCCCCCCTGGGCCTCCTAAACTTTCAATTCTACCTGATCCTAGTGACCGTTCTGCCCTGTTTCATTTTGGTTGTTCAACTGCCGTCATACATGGGCCAGTCCATCCTCAGGCCTCGGCTTCTTGCTTTCCCGACTCCATCACTCCCATCCGAGTGGTCTTTGAAGTCGCAGCCCTGGGCACAATGAGAGGAAGAAAGCTTGTCCCTTTTCCATGGGGAGCCTCTACCACCTAGTAGGAGTTTTGAACCCTTTTATCCCAAAATGTGCTGGAAGAGAAACCTGGTGAAACTCCCTGTTCTGTGTTAAGGAAGGACGGTAGGCTTATTCCTTGCCAGTGGCTTTGAAATGTGTTGTCACTGAACTGAGCATGTCTTTTTCGCCTTCTGCACTTTGAGGGCTCCCCCGTGAAGACGGTCAGCAGGAAAGAGGGCACCATGCAAGCCACAGCCAGCGGTTGGGAGCCGCCAGCACCCTGCACAGAGGACCTGGAAGTGGGTGAGTGTCCCCTGGGCTAGAAAGCGAGGCCAGGAGGACGAGGCCTGACAGCTCTCTGTTACCGCATCTAAAGTCTGTGACCTTTCCTGAGGTCAGTTTTAAAAACTAAAATGGGGAAGCCGGGATGGCTCAGTGGGTTAAGCGCTCACTTTGCAGCCCCAGGGACCCAGGATCGGATCCCGGCCCCGGCCCGTGCGGAACCATATGCTGAGCTGGGGAGTGCCCCCAGTTCAGTTCTCACCGGGGTGAGACCCCAGCCCAGTTCCTGCCCTGTGCAGCCCCGCGCCCACCTGTGGAATGAAACTATGTGGAAAAACCAATGATGTACAACTATGGAGACTGTTCTGGGCCCTCCCCCTTCTCTCTGTCTCTGTATCTCTCTCTGTCAAAAACAATAAAAATAAACCTTTAAAAAAGAAACAAAAAAAATTAATACATCTTCAAGGGCCCTATTATCTCCTGCCCATTTTTTTTTTTTTACTAAAAAGCAAGTCTCATGAACATAGTAAGACCTGAGATTGGCCCTCAGGAGAGGGTGGTGGAGACCACCAGCCGCCAGAGCGTCTGCCTGCCTGTGTACTCATCCTTCCCTTCTTGTTTCCCTATGGGCCCCCTTTTCTGAAGCTTCTGGAAGCCTGGCCTGGCCTCTGGCACTGTGCTCCCTCTCTCCTTCCTCCTCAGCCTGCTGTCGGCCACCCCCCCACCCCGTCTTCAGAAGGTGCCCTTGGTCGAGAGTGGGTCTGAGCCCCTCACTGCAGAACCCCCAGCCCAGACCTTATCTGCATGTGTGTATTGTAGTGGCCTCTGTTCTTAGATCTAAAGCAGGGGTGTCCGACCTGTGGCTTCCCTGGGCCACGTTGAAAGAAGAACTGTCTTGGGCCACACATAACGTACGCAAACCCAAACGACAGTTGATGAGCTAAAAAGGGGGTTGCTGAAAAAATTTATCACGTTCTAAGAAAGTTTATGAATTTCTATTGGGCCACATTCAAAGCCACCCTGGGCCCCAGTGCAGCCCACCAGCTTCCTGGTCAGCCTACTGACACCTTGAATTGAGTCCAGTGAGACTAGGCGGCCCATACGTACCGTTTGAAGTGGGACAGGACCATTGTCTTCTGTCCCCTTTAACATGGTACATCTGGTCAACCTGTGTTTTGGACGCTGCTGGGATGGAACGACTCAGCTTCTAGGACTGGGGTCATTGAGAGAGGGAGAGGTGGTTAAGAAGCTCCTTCCTCTGTCTTCACCATCTGAGGCCAGGCCTCAGCTGATCCGCTCTCTGCGTGCCTCGTAATCGGGAGCGCTGACTGCTAGTTGCGTGCTTATGAAAGGAGCACGCTTGAAACAGTAGGAATTTTACTGTAGAGAGAGAAATGGGAGCTTTCTCAGAACTTCTGGTTGAATTTTTTTTTTTTTTCTTGCAGATTCTGAAAGCAGTGTGGATGATGCATCTTTATACCAAGAGGATGTGGTTGCTGGAAACTTAACGGTGAGACTCGCTGTTTGTCATGAAGGGCAGAGTTGGGGCTGGGGCGTAGGTGCACACCCTCACTACCCACGCCTTTCTGGCAGTCGCTTCTGAGGCTCGATCTTCACTGTTCCCACCCAAGATTCAGCCCCCCCCCCCCTTAGCACGTCCCCTAAGGTCAGCAAGTTGCTGCTCCTCAGTCCAGCTCAGCAGCCTCCGCTGCTCCCAGTTCAAACCTCATTTGCTGAACTGACACTGATGCTGGCTGACGTTCCCTCTGCAAATACAAAAGTCACAGCTGGGATTCACAGTGTGCCATTGTCCCCGATCGAGATCACGGTATTCACAGTAGGTTCTGAGCCAGTCTTTCCCATAGGGGCGATGGCGTAAGGAAGGTCCCTAGGGAGTGTTTCCAGGTGAACCCGTGGAAGTCCATTGAGTCATGAGGTCCCACACTCAGGCAGGCTGTTCCATGCCTGCTCCCAGCAGTCATGGAAGCCACCCGTCTTCTCGTAAGATCTCGCCTTCCCTCTTGGGAGGGATGAGCACACAGAACGTGGTCCGCCGTAGCACTACTGTCCCCTGCAGTACTGCTGTCCCCTGCTGCAGACGCTGAAACAACGGGAGGGGGGGGTTTCTCGTGCAGAGCTTTGCTTGTACACACGTGCAACTTTGAGTGCCTAGAATAAGGGAGTGACCCTGGGGGAGAGGGGCTGGTACTTTTTGAAGTATCACATGGGGTGGTGGCAATGAAGGGGCAGTAGGTGGCCCGACAATAGGGAACACACTGAACAGTGCCTGCTCGTGTTACCCCCGCATCTGTTACCCCAGTCCCTGCTTCCCTGCACTCAGGTGCAGAGAGAGGAGATTGAGACCCTCTGTCTCCAGTGTGAGGTGGGTGAGGGACAGACAGGCCACTATTCCTGTCTTCTGAGTTGGAACACTGAACTTATACAACATGCTGATGAGTCAGTTCTAATAGTTGAGTCCAGGGTTCACCAAAGAACATGCAAAGTGTTTTACCTTCTTCCTCTTTTGGCAGTTCTGCCTTAAGTGTCTGTGGACATGTATCTTTAGTCCTATAACTTTCTTTTGGATCATTACCACTGGTGAATCCCCTAAAGCCAGATGGTTGGGGCCAGTGGAGTCTCAAAGGGGCTGAACCATTTTGTCCTGGAGCCAGCGGAAGGGAAAAGTCAACTTTGGGAACTTCACTTAAAGATTTTCGCATTAATGAGCTTGCCAGTTGGTCCCAAAATCCAAGAGCTCATCTGTCCCCCAAAGCTCTTAAAAATGCGGACTTCTGTTTTGTACCAGCCTGCAGTGCATTGGAGCCCTTTGAAAGATGACTTAAGAAGGAAATACTTGACCCAAGTGGACACACTGCTACAAGATAACACGTATTCAGAGGTAATCCCTTTCCCAGCACGAATCTCTGTAATTAAGTCATCAGCTAGAGGCTTTGGTTCACTCTCTACAGAGCCTGTAAAGGGCATTTTGAACGACTGTTTCTAAACCACTTGCTTCACAGTCTCGGTGACATCTGCTCTGCCTGAGTGAACGCTCCAGGCCCACGAGGGCTGTGAACTCAGGGAAGCTCACGGGTCGCCCTCCGTGGCTCTCTGTGTTGTGGGGCGGCTCACAGAACTCGAGCGGAGCCCCAGGCTTGGGTGGAGACGTTGTAAACTAGGAAGGTGACACTTTCACCTCCCACCTTCTCTGTGATGGGGGTGGGGGGCTGGCATCGGCAGCACAGAGCCTCTTCAACCTGCCCCAGGTCCTGTGGGGGTGTGAGGCCCCTCCCCCAGGGTTGATGCCCTCCCAGGTCAGCCCACATTTTGCCTAAAGAGGAGCAAAGGTGCTAAAGGTACAGGTTCATGTAATGGCGCCAACTCTAGTTCAGGGGTGTCCAGCCTTGTGGCTTCTCTGGGCCACATTGGAAGGACAGTTGTCTGGGGCCACACATAACATACATGAACACTAGCTGATGAGCTAAAAAATATATATGTATACAAAAAAAATTTATAATGTTTTTTGAAAGTTTACAGATTTGTGTTGGGACGCGTTCAAAGCCGTCCGGGGCTGCCTGCGGCCTGTGGGTTGGATGAGCTTAATGTAGCAGAACAAGTTCTGTCAATACGTGTTCATAAACTAGAGGGCATTCGCATACCAAATAACTAGGACATACAGGCAGCGAATAACAAATTCAGCTCAAAGGCAGCCAGCGTTACAGGAGTACGTTGTTTACTGTTGTGCAGCTGACCAGTCTCGGAGGGCCCTGGTTTCGCCTTTGTCCTAAAGCAGCGGGTGGTAACCCTTGGAGGGCACCCTGGGGGCCATGTGGACAGAGCTGCCTGATTTTACTGAGACCCCTCTTCCTACCAGCCAGGCCTGTTGCTGTGGTCACACTTGTAATGTCTGTGGTCCCCTCACACTGCGCGGCACTGTGGGGAGGGCCGTCTCAGTGCCCAGAGCCGACAGCCAATAGCTCCTTTGTTAAAATCCTTGACTTTGATTTCAGCATGGCGATGATGGAGATGGAAACAACACACGTGTGACCCTGGCCCCTTCACTGGCCTTGCCACCCAGACCAGCCCGTGGTGAGTGTGACATCGAAACTGCACGAGCCCTGACATTCACCACTGTTAACTGCACGTTTCATCCACGTGAATCAGTAAGAGTTAAAAACTGACCTGCTTTTTTCATCTGGGACTCTGGCCTGCTTGTTGCCGATGATCTCTGTGTCCCATCTTGCTATTTTGAAATTTTTTTGAATCTCTGGAGATGCAGGACTCCATATGACATCCATCACTTACATTGAACAATGGTCATTTGGTCACATTTGGTTAGTCATCACACACCCCTAGTAATATATTTATGTGCGTGCATGTACATTATCTTCGAACGCTTCACAAGTGTCTCCTGAGAACAGGGTGACTCTACATACCACCCGCAAGCTTTGCACGTGCCGGAAATGTAACATTGACACCATACACTCTCCCCTCCACACCCCGGGCTCCAGTGATGTTCTTGGTCGCCTTTTCTGTTTGTTTAACCTATTCAGGATCCACTCAGGCCTCACCCGTTACGATAGTTGTTTCCTTCAGTCCGGAAGGCTCATTGGCCTTCTGTTGTCACCGTGGTCACATTTTCCGTCACTGATTCCTTGAATAGTCCTGGCTGCCAGTGGTTTTGCAGAATGCCCCTCGGCGTGAACATGTCTGATGGTTTCCATGTGGTTAAGTTCATGTCAGGCGTTTTTGGCAAATGACCTACATAGGTGACATTGTGCTTGCTCGGCCAGCTCATCACTCGTCCCATCGTTGGTGACTCAAGTTTAGTCACTTAGCTAAGATATGACCACCAGATTTCTCCCTGCAAAGAGGCCTTTTTCCTTGTGGTCATCTGTGGGTGATCCCTTGAGAGTGCCTGGAGGCCTGTTCCCCAAAAGCCCTCACCCTGTGGGGTGGCAGCTAGGCATGACTATCGCCTGAGTTGGCGCCTGCAAACCAGCCCTTTTCTGGGTTTCCTTTCCTCCTGCGTGCCTTCCCCAGCATGCTTCTACAAAGAACTGTCTCTTCCTCCCTTTCTTTTTTCCCCTCCTTGATGTATCTGCCAACATGCTTTATTTTATTTTATTTTTTAACTTTTCTAGAATTATTAAGAACTCATGACTTTTGTTTTTTTCTTCCCACGTTAGCATCCACTGCCGGTGTTTAGTCTTATGTCCCCATCGGGTTTTGAGCATTGTGTTCCCGAACCCTGATTCCATCGTCACCTCCCCCACACTTACTGTGTGCTCAGTGGGTCAGGAAGGCAGCACAGAATGGTTTTAGGGTTGAGGCACCTGTTAATGAAGACTCGACATCTCCCAGCAGCTCCTTCTACCCTCTATCCTGCCAAGGGAACATGTTCAGAGTATTGCGTTCAGAGTTATTAGGGTTCTGTTTTCTCTTTCCGTTGTAATATTAATTTGATAGACAGCTAGGGTCATTTTTTCTGTCATTTAAATGTAGAGTGGTCCCCATCTTTGTTGGGTTAGTTTTACCTTTTTATATTCAAAACATTTAACATGCCGAAGTCAAAGTTGTAGGAATCTCCTTCCTTCTCATTGTCTCCTGGTTCCTATTTAATCTCGGAAAAGGCAACCAGGTTCTAAACCATGGCTTGGGGGAGGAAGATTCCTTTCGAGAAGGTTCATGGAGAGTAGAAATTTAATTTCGATGGCTAGAAAGCAATCAGAGAAGGGTCTGTTTATTCCAGATATTTGTGAAGTTTTTGTTCTTTGTATTGGTTTAAGAAAAAACAACTTGATGGTCATGATCCAGCCCTCAGTCCCTTGGACTCTGCATGTGCACTGTGCTGGGTGGTACCACCTTTACCTGTGTGTATGTGTTTTTGTCCAGGGTCCCCTGACGGTGTCCTTGAAGAGAGTCCTGGAGGCCCACTTAATCCAGCTGCGTCCTCACGCCCCTGTTCATCAGACCTGGCCGTCGTGCCCAGAAATGATAGCGTCTCGTTCCAGGAGACCAGCGGGAACAGCTTCTCGAGCAGCCAGTCCTTCGAGGCTGACATCTGCAACGTGACCATCAGTGACCTGTACGTGGGCATGCTGCACTCGATGAGCCAGCTGCTGAGCACCAGGCCTTCCTGCGTCATCTCCACCAAAACCTTCATTGTGCAGAACTGGAGCTCCAGGCGGAGGCCCACGTGTAAGAGCAGAAAGAGCAGGACGCATCTCAGGGGCTGCAGGCACGCTCGCAGGAGTCCCCAGCCCCGTCCTGAGCCCGGGAGACAGGTGGGAGTGTTAAGAGACCGCCAGAACTTCTGGGATGCATCCAGCCACGAGGCGGGCCTGAAATTGAAAAGAGCTTCTCTTGCAGTGAACAAACCCCAAACCTGTACATTAGTTCCAAGCTGGAAGGAGCTGAAGGGCACACCCCAGAAGTCGTCTCTGTTGACTTACGTGGACTCTGCCTGCCCAATGCATTGTCTTGACCGGGAAAATAGATTACTGACATTGAAATGGTTAATTTCCCCTGTAAAAATAGTTTCCAAGCCAAGAATACTGCAGGACGAGGGAGGGAATCGTTACAGGGAGCTCGAAAACAAGTTTCGTAAGCTTCACCAGGAATATTGCCTGAGCCCCAGGAAGCAGCCGGGCCTGCCTCCCCTCCTCAGCTCCTCCGGGGTCCGTGTGCACAAAGGTGAGCCAGCCAGCCCGGGTGGCCCCAGGGGCTCAGAAACCCACAGGCCAGGCACACCTTTCAGCAAAGCAAAACCTAAGAGCCTAAGTGAGGCTTTTGGAAACCTGGGCAAACGAGGTAGTGAAGCGGAAAGATGCCTGGCAAAGAGTGATTGCTACCCGTCACTTTCAAACACGGACCCCGTACGGACCCCAGGCCATGCTGAGCTGACATCTGACCTTTTTCAAGAAAACAGTCATGGAATATTTAAGAAGTCATTGTCACTCGGCAAAGCTGTGTCAGTGCCCAGGCTGCAACCTCTAGGCGGTACAAGAGATCATTACGATGAAATTAAAGAAAACTTTGACAAGCTTCATCGGGAGTATTGCCAAAAATCACCTCAGCAGACAAAGGCGCCTTTGTGTACTGGAGCATCTCCCGGTAAAGCAAATGTGGAACTTCAGACTCAAAAAGAAGGCTTCTTAGGAAAATCAAATCTAGGCTCTGGCTTCCAGCGTCCCCAGAAGTTGTCATTGTCACCCCAGTCAAGCACAAAACGTGCACTGGGCTCAACCACAATTGTTTATCCTCAGCCCTTTGCAAAAAGACACCGACTATTGAACCCTCAGGTGTATGGAAGCTGGGCTGACTCCCAGCATCCCCCACGTTGGGGGGACAGAGCTGTCCCTAGGGCAGGGGACGAGGGCGGCTCTTCACAGCTATACTTGGAGAAGAAGGTGAGTTCATTTGTCACATGTGGCTGTTTTACAGCAGGATTCTCATTTATGTGTTAATTTTCTAAACTTTATGTCCACCACATGTTCAGGTAAGATGCATCAGTGGGGAGCTGAAACCACCCTTATGGGAAAAGTTCTTCACGTTTTCCATGGGGATGCACCTGGGGGATGTTTCTAAAAAGCCTCACTTCACAGCTCTCCAGCCTTAGCAAACTGTCACTTCCAACCTCTTCCACTCAAACTCGCTGTTGTCAGGCAAAACTCCGCATGGGAGGGGCGGCCTGCCAGGGCCACATGCTCCCCCAGAATCTCAGTGCCCCCAGCATTGAAGTCTGTGTGGGCCCACCCACCGCCTTGGACACTTTGCTTGAGATACTTAAGCCAAAGTTTCAACATGCGGGCACCACTGCTTTCTCAGAGACGAGATGGGGGTGGGTGGGGCGGGCCAAGTCCTGTGAGCCATTGAACCTCCTTCACATTAAGCGGGGGATTTCCCAGCCTGTCTGCATGCGGAACTCGGATGACGTGGCTATGTGTGACTTCAGGTCACTTCTCCACCAGTGAATGGGACACGACTGAGTTCGTGGGGCCGCTAAGGCAGGGTGCACAACGTCCTCTTCCCCCTGACCAGGTGGATGGCCCCCCAGCAGTCATTCAGACGGACCCCATCTGCCCTAAATACCCCATTTTCTGTTTTCCCCGTCTCTGTCCTGTGATCCCTTCTCACAGATGAACCCCTCTACCCATGTTGTCATCGTCACCACCCCCCGGGACCCCATCGGCCTTTCTCTGCCTTTGCCCACTAGTGAATCTTGGTATTCTGATCCACATGGCTCTCGCTCTCAACAAAGACTTCAAAAAACTTTGAGTACTTTGGCTCCAAACAGGACTGGGGGCTGTGGATGCAGAAGAGGACCGTGCCTTCCCCAATGAGCAATGGTGGCTGTCCTGGCTCCTGGTCATCAAGCAGGGCACCGAGGCCTGGTCCTTTTTCCTTCTGCTGCCTCATCTCAGCCCGTCCAGCTTGTGCCCGACTGAGAGCACCCGCTTACCACCAGCACCCCTCCACGGCCGGTCCCTGCAGCCGCAGCCCCAAAGCGGCCTTGGCTGCAGTGCTGCTGCCCTGTGGGCTTTCACTGGCATTATCTTGCCAGCTCCCCCATCACATTCTGTGCCCATAAGCTTTCTGCCACCCAGGTGCAGGCGACCACATCCTCCCAGCAAGCACGGTGCCAGAGCAGGGAGCCATCTGGACACAGGCGGATTCTAGAAGTTGGTGGCTCAGGCTTATTGGCTCAGTTCTAGAAACTCGCATTTGTTTTATTTTCTGTTTGTTTGAGTGTGAAATCCTATGCGAGCTATACCCAGAAGCACATGACACCAGCCCTGCACTGCAGTCTCCTCCCAGTCCAGGGGTGGTGGAAGTGTTCAGGTTATGGGAAAGCTGTCCCCTCTGGTGTCAGACCTTCGGTGAGAGCCCGCGTGCACCTGGGGCACAAGCAGGTGTCATTGCCCAGCGGGCAGCCACATCCTGAAGGCAACGCTGCCGGCCGGCCATCCCTGCACGGATGTGTAGCTCTTTCCCGGACACTGAGACTTGCCTGGTGTCTGGAGCTCTGGCTATCGTGTCCCCGTCTGCCGGCCTGACTTTCAGACCAGGTCAGCAGCAGGGTGACTGAGTCCTGTGAGGGTGAGACTCAGGGCCAGCCACGTGCTCCTGGCAGACACTTGGGGCGCTGCAGGCTCACACACTCGGGCCACCTCTCGGGATCACCTTAATGAAAAGGGTGAGTTTCACCAATGATGACTCCTCAGCCCTGGGCCATGCCGAGGCTTCTTCCAATCCTGACACGTCACCACCGCTTTGTCCTGCTGTGCCTGCTTTTGTGAACCTAACTCTGCTTCAGGCCGCACCCCACCTGACCCGTTTGTGTGTGCTTGCCGCCTCTGGCACCTGCTAACGCAGCCCCTGGGGCCTGGCAGGTCACTCCTGCCCTCTTCTGCCTCTGCTCCACCCTTCCCACCTGTGAGACCCGCCTTCTCGATGCCCAGTGCAGGGTCTTCTCACTCTTTCACCTGCTTGGCCGGGGGCCACGAGGAGCAGGCCATGGGGCGTGAGCCCTGTGTTTGGAGTGGAGGACCCGAGAGGAGAACTCGGCCTTGGGGGCCCAGCAGGGCCCTCCATGCACCCCTAGAATTCGCTATGTTCCACTGCTGGAGACCTTAGGCGGTTTTGTCTCAAATCACAATCTAAACGTTTCATTTCCTCCTTTTCTATAATTTTCCTACTTAACTTACAAATTTCTTGAGGAAAGACCAAACCTTTGGTGACTACAGAAGGAATTTTAATGGCTAACATCCGAATGTTTAATGTACTCTAGGCCTGAGCGAACCTGTTTTACACCTTTCTTAATCCCTTCATAACCCTTGGATAGATTCTCTCTTTTTTTATAAGTAAGGGAAGACTGTGCGTGGCTGGGCCAGGAACTGAAAGCCTGTGGATCTAACCCCCAGGTTGTGCTGCTGGCTTAGGAGGTTACCGTTAAATTTTGGGGGTTTTAATTTACATTCCTTGGGGTATTTATTAAGCATGGCGGACATACATATATGCAATGGAATAAATTTAAACAGTTAAGTTTTTGGCAGCTGGCATTGGAAAGTCTAGTGGAACTTTACTGAAGTCATTTTGTCTTTTTTCTCTAGAGGAAAGAAGAGCACACCTTTCAGGATGGAAGAGAAAAGTGATTTTTTTTAGAAACTCGCAGCTAAACATGTACAGCCAAGTAATTGTAGAATATAGTTCCTCTGCCCCTTTGTTTTAGTGTGTGTGCATATGTGTTTAATTCTGAAGAATATGTTAGAACGTGCTTCAGTTATCAGCCCTTCATGTCTCAGTGACATTGGTTTCAGTGAGACGATTCTGGGTTCTTGGCATAGAAATTGTAGGAATAAAGTTGCTCAGTTAAAATGATTCATGTTATTCTTTGCATGGCTCTTTTTCTCGTGTATTCTTCACTCCGTGTAGACATGCCAACAGAATTCTCTCTTCTGTTTCCTTAGAGAAAGTGTGTGCTGTGAAACCTACGTTTAAGCCCCGGATACGATTATTCTTGAAGGAAAATGCAGCTACCTCGTCTAAAGTTCAGACCCATGGGACTTGGTCTGGTACCTTCTTGTCAGGAGGTGGCAAATTGAAACACAATTCTTCCATAAGAAGTAACTTTTTGTTCTTAATAGATGAAAGCGTGCTGTGTTCACACTGTTCTGAGATGGCCTCAGACCTCACAGTGACTTGTTTAATCTACTATTTCAAATATTCGGAACACAGTGACCAACCCATGCGGAACAGTTAATAGAATGCCACATTTTTTACTTTAAATAAAAGATTAGAGATCAGATTAAGTTACACATCTTTCCTTCCCACTCCCTCCCTAGCTTGTCCCTCTCCTGATGATGTGTATGTTCACTGTCCCACCCGTGTCTTTACGCTGGGACCCCATGATCTGTGTGTATTGGCTCAGGCCACAGACTGGGCAGTTTAAACAAGACATTTCTCACTGTTCCGGGGCCTGGAAGTGAGGTCAGGGTACTGGCACAGTCGGGTTCTGACAAACGCCACCTTCCTGGCCTGCGGACTCGCCTTCTTCCTGTGTCCTCACATGGTACAGACAGCGGGTGCTGTCTGCTATCACTCACAAGGGCACTGATCCCATCCTAAAGGGGCTCATCCAAAGGTCGCATCCCAGACCCCATCCCACTGAGGGTAGGGCTTCCACATGTGAACTTGGCGGGCACGTGTTCAGTCCCGAGCCCTGTGAATCAGCGAGGAAGGCTGGCAGGGGGCTGCAGCCTCTGCAATTCTAGACCTTTCCCTCGTACCCGGAGCTTCCTAAAAGCACAACCCATCTTTCATAGGAAAACTACCTCTCTTTTCCAAAACCTAGTGCTTTTTCCCTGCCCTCAGCTGGTCACACAGCAGGCCTATCTGCCCAAGAGCCTGGGAATTCTGGGTTTTGAGGTCCTACTTAGCATAAAGGGACTGGGCGAGGGTCTCATCTGATTTACAGGATCTGCCAGTAAGGGACCCCGTGCCCTCCATTTTGTCTCACATTCGGCTGGCAGACGCCTTTCCCTTTAAGAGTGGGGTCCCTGGGGGCAGGGACGGGACTGAAATGCAGTGAAGACATTTCCAATCCCTTGGGCCCAGAGCAGCTGTCTGACATTTGCACACACCCCGGGGAGAGCGGGAATGACATCCCTATTGGGACTGAAGCCCCCGCTTTGCCCCCTGCCTTTGGCTCTGGGATGTCGACCCCTTACAGTCAGGAATCTGTGCTCCAAACAGCAATGGAGGTTTATTCCCAGGGGAAGGATGGACACTGGTGATCTCAGAACAGTGCTCTTCTTACAAACTAAATTAAAAACGGGCTCCATCCCTGTGACCAGGCCTGGTACCGTCAGGACCAGGGTCTGCACTGCATGGGCACCACCTAGGCAGTTCCTTCGGATGAAGCCAAACGCGGGTGCTGACGACAGGTGTCCAAGATGTTCAGGGTCTCCAGCGCGGCCCTCCGGACCCCCGGATCCAAGTCCAGCTGTAGCTCCTGGAGAGCTGAGAATGAGCCAAACAGGAGCGGCTCAGGCCCCGGTGACTCCACGGAGGCCCAGGGAGGGGCCGGGATGGAGGGGCCGGGACGAGGGGCTGGGACAAGGGGCTGGCCTGGCCACAGACCCCGAATACCCTATGCGTGAAGCCAGGTGACAGCAAGTGGAGCTGTGCCTCACACACATCTCCCATGTCACAGGGCTTCAAGGATCCCCCAGAACCAGCCTGTCATGAGGATTGGCTGAAGGAATGAGGGTGGCAGCACTTCGTAAATGTTTGTAAAGGGGGCAGGGCAGAAAGCCAGGGACCAGATGAACGCCCCCTTCCCAACCCCATCACAGAGGTGTCTTCCTTAGAAAGCCCTCCGCAGAGACATCCAGCTCTGTGCCCTGGTTACAGCCCTCCTCCCAAAAAACCCCACCCCTGGGGGTCAGCTGGCTGTCCCTCCAAGTGAGCTTAGCAAACTGGGTACAATTCCATGCCCACAGCTCACAGCTCTGTAATGCAGGGAAGTCCAGCTCTTCCAGGTAGTGTGCAGACATCTGCTTCATCATAAGTCCTAAAAGGATGCCGGAGAAATGCTCATCACACAGGCATTAGGTCAGGAGGGGTCTGCTGAGGAGTGAGTGGAGGACCCCAAACCGAGGTGTGCAGCTGGTGTGCAACCCGGGGGGATAGGAGGCACTTGGAGCCTTCCACCTGCCCACCTCCCCTCCATACCCAGTGGCCTTCAGGTCCCTCTTGCTCCAGGAGACACCCGCCCACTCACCTGCCAGGTTGCAGGAAGCAATTCTGATCCTTGAAAAGTTACTTTTAACGTACGTCATTGTTTCCAGCAAGAAACTGTAGAGGACAGCAGGCTTTTTCTGGGTCTGCAAGAATACAAGCGACACACAGAGCCTCGGAGGTTGAGGTCCTGGAGGCTGGCTGCTCACAAAGCGCATTCCCGTCTGTCTGATGCTGGAGGGTCTGCCCAGAGAGGGCAAGGGCCCCTCCCAGGGTCACACAGCACATTAGAAACTGGGCATTCTTCAGCCCCGTGTTACATTCTTGTCTGACCCAGAAAAGAGTTACATTTATTTGCAACCTGTGCTGCCCAACACAGTAGCAACGGGCCACACGCGGCCCTTGAGCACTTGCCCTGGGGTTAGCCTGAATGAGTAACCTTCGTACTGACTGCGTGAAGACATGATCACGGCTTGACTCCATTGCGTTACATAAAACCTACAATTAAACTTGGTTCCACCTCTTTTCTTAACTTCTCTTAATGTGGCTACTAGAAAACTTGAAAACGGGGTGTGACTTGCATTCTACTGCTGTTGGGCAGCAGTGGCCTTTTGTTTGTGTTTTGTTTTGTTTTTTGACAAAGACAGAGAGAGAGAGAGATACAGAGACACAGAGAGAACTGAACAGGGGGAGCTCCCAGTTCAGCACATGGGTCCGCATGGGCCGGGGCCAGGATTCTATCATCGGTCCCCGGCTTTGCAAAGTGAGCGCTTAACCCACTGAGCCATCCCGGCTTCCCCCAGCAGTGGTCTTGACACTGCACATCTAGAAGGTAAACAGAGGGTCACAGGATAGACCTCTGTGGGAGCGAAGACTCTAAGCCCCAAGCCACCGGGTGGCCACCTCCGACGGGTCCGTCCCCCTCGGCTTCCTCACCAGGATGGAGCACAGGGTCGCCTGGAACACGGTCATCTCGTCAGCCCCACTGGCACTGCTTTGCCGCGAGGAGGCTTCCAGGGCCTTCCAGCCCCAGAAGTGCACACACTGGTGCATGGTAGCCATGCAGGCCTGCAGGGACATACGGTGGGACAGTGGGAGACGCGTCAGCCCCACCCAGGGGGTTCGCACGAGGGCTGAGACTGCCCGGGCTGCGTTCCACCCATAAAGCCAGAGGGTAGCCCGGGAAAGCCTCAGGAAGCTGCAGCAGGGCGGGACGGGAGCCCCGCCAGCTTATTCCACGGCTGTGCGCACATTTATGAAAAGCCCGTTGCAGGCAGGTGTGGCCCACTGCCCCCGGGCCAGCACCTTCACGCCTTCAGCAGCCCTGCCTGGAACCTGCCCCTCCTGCAGGAGATTGGGGGCAAGGCCTGGCTGTGACTGGCAGGACCTGGCAACAATTCTCATGCACCCAGATCCCCTGCACCCCTGCACCTGTCCCTGAGTGCTGTAGCAGCCAGGCCCCTTGGGCTCTGGCCTCCCATGGCGTTAGGCCCCCGGGGGATATGGACAGGACACTAGGGGGCAGGAAGAGAGAGTTTGGGCATCTATTCTTCAGGGACAGCAAGAAGAGCAGCCCGGCTGGTCCCCAGCCAGCTAGTGACTACGAGAGTGGTTTCTCCCTCTCCCTCCTCCCATCGGAAGCATCAGAGGGAAATGGGGTTCCAGAGCCAGGTATCCCTCTGCTCCCCCTAGCAGCCCCCCTTCCCTGCACGCACAAGCCTGCCCCACCGGGAGCGGTAAAGGGAGATTTAAGGCGAGTTTTAAACATGACCGAGTCTTCATGCCCCAAAGTGAATCTGGTAGAAGAAAGGGACGTTGGTGGAGGACACCGGCAGGCAGTGACAGGAGGAGCTGAGACTCCTGGATAAGCCAGTTTGTGGGTCATCAGGAATGGTCCCAGCCCCCAACCTGCCGTGTCGTCTGCCGGGGGGTGGGGGAAGCCCGAAGGTGGCTAAGCCAGCCCACCCAGCAGACGTGTTCCTCTTGGGGACAGCGTGCCCCAGATGGGACACAGAGACGCGGGTGTGTCTTACTTGGGCTGCCTCGGAGCAGGGGTCCTGGCAGTGAAGCATGAGGGGCACCCAGGCCTTCTTCACCTCGTCCTTGAAGAAATGCCTCTTGGAGATCCTGACCACCTTCGCCAGCTTCCCAAAGAGGAGGAAGGCGTTTAGGCGCAGCTGCTCGCTCTCCTGCGGCCCAGACGCACAAACGAGTTCTGAAACTCGGGGAGCAAGAAGCCCGGCAGAACCCCAAGCCAGTCCCCGTGGACCTTTGTAAGTGTCTTGACCCCTGCGAAACCTTCTGGATCATTCCATCAGGACGAAGTCTCTGCTGCGTCACTCTGGTAACTGACCCTCACATCCTAATGAGGGCTGTGCTGAGACTAGGCTCGTAGCACTGCCTAGCAGGGTCCTCACCCGCCATGCATCCTAGGTAACGAAGAGTGTTTGTGGGCCGCAAAGACTAGAAGGGAAAGCTCGTGCCCAAAGAACAGGGAGAAAGGGTCCCATGGGCCCTAGAACAAGCTTCTTTCTCTTTTTTAAACAAGATCCCATGATCAGGGAATGCCGGGATGGCTCAGCTAGTTGAGTGCTTGCGTTGTAGCCATGGGGTCTGGGAACCGAGGATCGGGTCCTGTCCCCAGCCTATTTGGACCCGTATGCTGAATTGGGGCAAGCTTTCCATGTGGGAGGCGCCCGGTTGGGTTCCCGCCCTGCGTAGCCCCCATTCACGTGTGTGGAATGAAACCATGTCAAAAACTGATGACATAGAACTGTGGAGACGGCTCTGGGCCCTCCCCCTTCTCTCTCTCTCTCTCTCTCTCTCTCTCTCTCTCTCTCTCTCTCTCTCTCTCTCTCTCTCTCTGTCAAACAATAAAAGTAAATCTTTAAAAAATACAATAAAAGATCCCATGATCACGCCAATGGATAGCTACATCAGTGCCCAGTCCAATCTGCCGCCCTTCTGCTCCAAAGCACGTCTTCTGCTTAGGGGATCGGAGGTGCTCCGTGCTCCCTGGGCCGGCATGTGGGGAGGCCCCAGCCGGGGCCGGGGCCCAGCCCGGCTCTCATCTGCACTCACGCTGTCAAAGAAGAGCCTGCACTGCTCGGAGACGGCGTCGAAGAAGGGCCCCAAGTCCCCTTCCCGGAGTACAGCCAGGATCTTGGCCAGGGCCTCGAGGCCCTCGCAGGGCACGCGGGTGCCGCCGGCCTCCCGCAGGGAGCCAAGGCACTTGTGCAGGAGCAGCTTCCGGTACTGCTTCACCTGGGGGGTGGGGGGCGCAGGCACCGTCAGCCCCCACCTGGGCCACCTTCCTGGGTGACAGGAACCCTCCAGCACTGGGCCCCCAGCCCACCAGGCCCCGCGCCCCGGGCCTCTGGGCACCAGGTGGGGCGTGGCACCTTCTTGGGGGCGCCAAGGGCCATGTTGCCCAGGGCACGCAGGGAGAGCGCCCTCAGCACCTCGTCCTGCTGGTCGGCACCCTTCTCTAGCAGCGACACGGCGGCCGGCGTCAGCAGCTTCTCCTGGTGCAGAACCGGGTCGCTCATGAACTGGAAACAGGAACTTGTGGCAGGTACTCCCCCGACAGAGGCCCGTGGCTCAGCCCCAAGACGGGTCCGCCCCGTGAGGACCGGACTCTGAGCCAACTCTTGGCTCCTTGGCCTGACAACTGTGGGACACCTGGCACGTCACGCCCCCCCCAGGTGCCCTCCTCTGGTCCCCATGTCACATGTCATTCAGCTGCGACACCTCGGGGCCCACGCTGCATGTCAGCCCCTCTTCCCCCCACAGGGCCCGCCCCGAATTACTCGTGTGACGAAGGAAGGAAGGAGTGAATGAGCAAAGGGACACGCTAAGGAGGAACACGCCCCTGCCCCCCTGGACTTGGACCCTCCTCAGAGCCTGGAGCCTGGGCACCTGCCCCTGAGAGAAAGCCCCCCAGGAGACTGTGGGGGAGGGGTTTCGCACAGCCCCCCTCCGGGCCCGCCCCACCTGCACGCCCCGGGCCTCACTTCCACGCAGACCGCGGTGCTGCTGACGCGGCAGGCCAGGACCGGGCCGTCCATGCCCCTGAGCACCAGCTCCCAGAGCCTCTGCCTGGAGCCCTCCATGTTCCGGATGCACAGCCTGCAGAGGGGACCCCCGCCCAGGGGCGGGCGGCCAGGGCTCAGCTCCCGCTGGGCTGAGCGGCTCTGGAGCTGAGGCAGCTCTAGCATCTCTGGGCCACTCCCTCCTTGCCAGGGGGGGTGTCGCTGAAGGACTCACTGTCCCCCTGATTTTCCGTAAAAGGGGACTCGGACGAGGGCTGCTCAGGAGTGATCAGGACCCCAGCGTCCCGCCCTGGCCCTGCTCCGAAGCCCTGAGTGGCCTTAGCCAAGCCCCACGCCTCCTCTGACTTCCCGTGTCCTGCCCTGGGGCACCAAGGGTCGGAATAGAAGATTCCCTTTGCCCTGCACACGATGGCCACCCCAGAGTCTGGGACACGGGTCAACCTGGCAGCCCCCGGAAGTGACCCACCCAGCGAGGAGCTGCCCGCCCCCCGGGGGAGCCCGGCACCCACCGGGCCAGCAGGCCGGCTCCTCGCAAGAAGGTGGTGCTGCTCTGCAGGAGGGTCCACACGCCCTGCTCCTCCAGCGAGCCAGCCAGGCACTCACCGCCGAGCCGCTTGAACAAAAGCTGCATGGAGCTGATGGTGATCCTGGCAGAACGTGGGACTGTGTCATGACGTGCCAGCCCCGCTGCGGGGACCCCAGGAGCCTCGGAGGGGCAAGCACGGCACCCAGCTCTGTGAAGTGGGGTCCCAACGGCCACTGGGCCCAGCTCACGGGGCTCGGGGGCGACCACGTGAGAGAGTGGGTGGGTCTGCAAACTCTGAAAACCATGCTGTGCTGGGCACAGTGAGAGAGCGGTGTGAGCGAGATCAGCTTCCAGAAACTTCTCCTCCCCACCAGGAGAGGACAACCAAGGCCTCTCGGTGACAACTGGAGCCCAGTGACTTCTAAGAGACAGCCAGAGGCCACATCCAGCCCAGGCCCACTGCCCTGCAACCTACCCCTCCTCGCCACCTTGCACCCCCCACCCCGCCGCCTTGTACTCCCTGCCTTGCACCCCTTGCCTTCCCCCACCCGCCTTGCACCCCCACCCCTCTGCCTTGCACCCCCACCCCTCTGCCTTGCACCCACTGCGTCCATGCCTTCCTGCCACTTTGCACCCCCACCCCAGTGCCTTGCACCCCCCACCGCCCACCCTTGAGAACACCTTTGCGGGTTGATCTCCTGGGGCAGGGTCCCCGCGTGGACGAGTCTCCAGGTCTTCAGGACGGGTGACACAGCCTCTGGTCCCTGGCTGCTGCTCAGCTGCAGCAGGAGGGTGTACATGAGGTCTGGGAAGAGGTCCAGGAGCTTGTCGTCCGCGCTCATCTTCTCGATGAGAAGGTGGATGGTGCATAGGATCTGCAGAGAGGACGGCAGGAGCATCGGCGCTCCTACTCGCAGCTCCCACCCCCACCCCGAGGAGCCCCCGGGGCCTGGCCCTGCTGCTCACCATCAGAGGGTCCACGGCGGCCAGGCGCCAGACGTCGGCCTTGGAGGTAGCGCTGGCCCCGGGGCTGAACCGCGCCTGCAGCCGGCCCATCAGCCCGTGCAGCATCACCCGGGCAAAGGGCACGTTCTCCGCCACAGCCAACCACACCTCCACCAGGTGGCTAGCCAATGACAAGGGGCAAGGACTGTGGGTCACCTGCCATGTGCCCTGGCAGCTAAGAGCTTCTGTGGAGCCCCCAGAAGTGGTTGGGCTCATGACGTTGAATCTCAGGGAGCTGGAGGGAGCTGTCAAAGGTGGTGTAACTAGAACCCAGGTCCCTGCCTCCACGCTCAGCCAGCCCTCTCTGCCCCAACTCGCAGGACCCCTGGGAAAGCCACCGCTCCACATCTAAGTGACCTTAGAAGTCCCCACCAGGCCTAAGGACACAGCCAGTAACGGCCTCCAAGCGCCCGACTTAGGCCGGTCCTGGGCACCTGGCTGATGTCACCTGCCTTCCTCCCCCTCCCAGCCCATCTGTGAGGATGAGGTCTCGTCTCCATCTCCCTCAGGAGAGGGCAGGAGGCCCGCAGCGGCCAGACTGCAACGGACCTTCCCGATCCCCGGGTCCAAGCCAGGGGCCCTGCCGCGAAGGGGGGGCCCAGGACAGTGGCCGCTGGGCCTGGGTCCCTCCTGGTGGCTTCTGAACCGCTGAAGAAATGAGTCCAAAAAGATCAGCCTGAGCAAGGAGATGCGCGAGCTGCTTGGATTCACAGATCGGGGGGGGGGGGGGTCTGTGGTCCCCCCAAGGCCTTCGCTCCCACAGGAGATGCGGGAGCAGGTCGGGGGTGCTGTGAAGGCCCGGGGCCTCCGGGACGGGGCGCCCACCTCTCCATGGGCAGCGGCTGCCGCAGGAGCCCAGTGAGCACCGTCTCCCGGTGGTGATGGGCCAGCAGCAGGAGGCCCTCGATGAGCTGGCGCCGCACCTCCAGGGGCTCCGCCACGGGCAGGTGGACCAGGATGGCACCCAGGACCTCAGCCACCTGGCGGGGCAGGCAGCATCACCAGGGCGGCCAGCCCTCATGGGCTTCCCACCCTCAGCCCACGGCACACCCCTTCTCCGGGGGACTCTCCCACGTGACAGGGGGTGGGTTAAGCCAGCAGCACCACTCCAGCGAATGAAGCCTGTCTTTCCCTGGACTTTAAGTTTTCCGTGCGGGAAGCAGGGCCCTCTGGGAGGGAGCCGGGCTGCCTCCAACACGCTTCTCATTCTAGAACTCGACTTCCTGCCCCTCTTCACAACCCGGGGTTTGGGGGTGGTCTCAGGCAGTGTAGTGGGGTCCTTGTCCGCCCCTCTAGCCCCGGGGGGCACTGGGCCGGCCACAGCTCCGCCCACCTTGTCCTCCAGCTCCTGGACCCGCCTCTGGAGGGAGGTTCCTATCCAGGTGACAGAGGCCCTGTCGTGCTGGAGGTCCGTGGCCCCAATGTTCTCGCAGAGCTTCTGGATGAGCGAGACTACCTCGTCGCAATTCAGCTGCATGCAAGCCACCTAGGACCGGAGCAGGTGGGGTCCGACAACCAAGCCCCAGGCCCAGTCCCCTGACCCCACCTGTCACCACTGACACACTCCCCGTTTGCTCAGCATCATGGCCGCAGCCCAGCCCCTCCCTGCCTCAGCCCCTCTTGCGTCCCAATCCTGGGCCTGCTCAGGACAACCCTCCTCTATTCAAAGCCTCCCAGGGCTCGGTGGGAACCCAGATCAGAAGGAGGGATGTCACCAGCCTGCAGGATGCAGCGCCCACCTCCCCAGTCCTGCCTGAAGCCAGCCCAGCACGTTTTATGCCCCACCCTCCCCGGCCTGTCTTTCCCTCCGGCGGTGCCCTCAGCCCTGACGCCCTCCCACCTGTCTGGTCCCACCACAGCACCCCGCCTCCAGTAGCTGCCTCTGCGTGTGAGGCAGAAGTGACCTCACCCCTTGGCAGCCCTAAGACTTTGGGTGGCTCTGGGCACTTTTAGTCATCGGTATGCCATCGGCCAGCCCGTGAGCCAATGCCTGTGTGCAGGGCCTCAGGTTCATGTCTCTCGGGTGACCCTCCAGCCTCCGTGTAGCACATCACAGGAGTGGACAGAAGATTGCTAGGGACTGTTAAGCACCCACTGTGTGCCAGGCACCTCCCACGTCCTGTAGGCCGTTGAAGTACGGACAATAGGAGTTGAACAAAAGGCCGTGGAAGCAGAGGCTGGGGGCTGCACAAGACCCTGCCCCCCAGAGATGGTCTAGGCACCAGGAGAGCAGCCTGGAGCCCACACGACCTTCCTGGCTCATCACCTTGGCGATTCTGGCGGACGCACCGAAAATCTTGTCCACGTCCAGGAGGTCCTCCTTACACCTCGCGAGCTCCGACTCCTTGGAAGCGTCCCACGAGGCGCACGTCTGGCTTGCTGTTGGGAGTACAGTTTCAGACATGATCAGCAAGGACAGAGGGCCTGTCGCGGGCCACGTCATGGCCACCCTGACTCTGCAGGCCTGCACAATACAGCATCTGGGCATCCCATCCCTTCTTGTCTTTGCTGCCATTGTGCCCTGCACCACCTCCACATATGCCTCAAACACCTGCTCCCCCGGAGGGCCCTCCTGTGACGGACACTCCACCGGCCGCCAAGCCAGAGGCAAACCCTCCCCCTTCTGAAGGTTACCTCGCTGCATTCCCTGCTGAGCTCATCCCTGGCCACTTGTGCTGTGTCCCGGGTATCTGGGAGCTGGCCTTGTCCCAGTGGGGCCCCCCAGTGTCCAGCCCATGCCCTCAATGAGTTGCACTGAACCAATGAGCCTCTCCTTCTGGAAGGTTCCATGGCCTCTGAGTGAGCTCTGCACCCCCTCTGCCATCTCTGCGGGTCGCTCTTGTTTCTCTACACAGGAAGGACCTGCTCCCCCTGCCTCCCAGGATAGCCCCACAGCCGACAGCCTGCCCTCCCAGCCGGGGGAGGCTGCTCCCGATGTCACTCACGCCCTCCCCATACCGTGAAGATCCAGCAGGCTGGACAAGACATCCACTGAGGCCACGCGGGTTCTTCTGTGGGAGTCACAGGTGCACGGGGCAATGAGTCCAACCAGCGTGCCAACCTGCCCCAGCTTCAGGGGGATCTGAGGGACAGGACACCTCAGAGCTCACACCCTCTGTCCACTCACGCACACCTGGTGCTGCCCAGGGGCAGCGGAGGGGGCGGCCAGAGGGGAGAACCCTGCTCTGAAAACACCACCCTGTCTGGGCAGGGGAAGGAGGCCACCATGCACCCACTGCCCAAGTTTCTGCCTCCTGAGCCCCTAAGCTGGGCCCCTGGGGGCCAAACAGCCAGGACCCGAGGAGCCCAGCAGAACTCGGGCCCAGGTTCTATGTCCAGGCACCTACCTAGTTCCTGCAACTGAGCCCTGGGTTCAAATCTGGGCTTCCCCGCTCTCTAGCTCTGCAACCTGAGAACTTCATCTCGGGCCCCCGTGTTCCTTGTCTGATAATAATGGCACCAACTCCTTCAGACGATGTCGTGAGAGTTGCATCAGGAATCCAGGAGATGCACTTGGCACCGTGTCTGTCCTCAAATGCGACGTTAGCATCGGTCTTGGGCGTGGCCTCATTTTGCTGGGCCTGCGTCCCCACTGGGGTCCCACCTGCCTTGTTCTTGCCATATACTCGCCCTGAGAAAGATCCTCACACCTTACCCCCAGGACACCATCGCCCTCCTGCCAACGCTGACCATCCCTGAAGACCGGGCTGTCAAAGAGGATGGAACCAACACATGTAGAAAGAGTTCTTAGATGGTTAATCAACAAAAACCTCTCATTGCTTTTCCAAGATTTCATGATGTTTTGTGGTACTTGTCAAGCTTTGTAAAATTTGTAATTTTGTAGTGATGCGTTTTTCATGCTCAGCAAATATTCTCCTTTCTAACTAGTGTGTTATTCACAATGGAATATATCTATGTTTTTCTTAAAGAGGGCATGGTATGAGCCTGGGTCCCCACAAAACCTAGATCCATGCCAAGCCGAGGCCCTCACCCCCAGCACCCCGGAGCCCCAGGCCTTGCTCCTCGGGGGGTCTCTGCCATTCCCAAGTAAGGCAGCCTCCCCCAAGGGACTCTTCAGGGGGGCAGGACTCGGTTTCAAACGTGTTCCCTCTTCTGACAGGATAGAGGCAGGAAGCTCTCGGTGGGTGTCAGAGGGGAAGGCTAGGGGGCTGGGTGATCCTGCACTCACACAGACGCCGATGCTTTGGACATAGATCTGCATGAGATGCGCGTGGAGGTTCACAGCCTTCTCCCGCTCCCATTCTTTCTCTGACAAGATCCACTTTTCCAGGAGCTAGAGACAGAGCCCGGAACACAGAAGTGGCATGAAAATCCCAGGGCCAGCCCTCTCCTGGCCAACCAGTGCCTTCCTCATCCCTCCTACTCAGAATCTGACTTTCAATGCTTCTGGATGGTTCTAGACACTTCTGATTTTCTTCCCAGGCCCCACTAATAGAGAAAAGAATGATGAGGCTATGGGCAGAGAGAAAGAGAGAGAGCCCAGCATCCAAGATGGCTCTTGACTGGTGGGTTTGGCCTTACTTCAAATGTTTACCTGCAGGAGAAAGGGTCAGGAGCACAGCCCACCCTGTATCCCAGGGCCTAAACGAATGCCCATGCATCTAATCACAGAGCTTAGTAGTACAGGAAGCACGCATGGCATGCAGCAGCCATGAAGTCAGTGGACTCATACTATCTGCTCCTCATTTCAAGACTTATTATAAGTGATCAAGACAGGATGACACTGGTGTAAAAATAGACACACACATCAATGGAGCAGAGTAAGTGTGCAGAAATAAAACCACACGTACATAGTCAACTGATTTTTGAGAAAGGGGCAAAGGTAACTCAATGGAGAAAAGAACCTTTTCAACACATGATGCTGTAGCCATTGGTTATCCATGGGCTAAAAAGATAAAGTAATATCAACTTTGGTCTATACCTTATACCACATACAAAACTTAAGTATATCATAGATTGCATTGTAAAACCTGAAACTGTAAAGTTTTAGAAGGAAATCTTTGTGATCTTGGGTTAGGCAAAGATTTCTTGGGATGCCGGGATAGCTCAATGGTTGAGTGCTTGCCTTGTAATCACGGGGCCCCGGGCTCAATTCCCCACCCCGGCCCGTGCAAACCCATAAACTGAACTGCGGCACAACTGGTAACCGCGGGGATGGCTTAGTGGCAAAGGTTCTCACCTCCCATGTGGGCGGCCCCCCAGTTTGGTTTCCACCCTGTGCGGCCCCACATCCACCTGTGTGGAATGAAAGCATGTTACAATATACAACTATGGAGACTGCTCTGTGCCCTCCCCACTTTCTCCTTCTCTCAAAAGCATGATCAATAAAAGAAAAAACAATAAATTAGACTTCACCAAAATTAAAAGATTGAAACTAATGAAAAGACAAGTCACAGACTAAGAGAAAATATTTGCGAATTGCGTATCTGATAAAGCAGGGGTCCCCAAACCCCAGGCCGTGGACGGATACAGGTCTGTGGCCTGTTAGGAACTGGGCCACACAGCAGAGGTGAGCGATGGGTGAGCAAAGCTTCATCTGTATTTACAGCCACCTCCCATCACTCCCATTACCTCCTGAGCTCTGCCTCCTGTCAGATCAGCAGCAGTGTTAGTTGTGTAATCATTTCATTATATATTACAATATAATAGTAATACAAATAAAGTGCACAATAAGTGTAATGCACTTGAATCACCCTGAAAACATTCCTCCACATTGGCTATGGAAAAACTGTCTTCCACAACACTAGTCCCTGGTGCCAAAAAGGTTGGGAACCACTGTGATAAAGGACTTATATCTGGAGCAGGGATTCCCAACCCCATGGCGCCCGCAGCCCGATTTGTGTGTGCCCACCATTGTTTGACTGCATCAGAAGTTTTTCATAAACACTAAGTAAAACTATAATTTATTTTTATACATTTATTAGAATTTTAAAATATTGTTTGAGTATCTACACGGGTTTATTATATTTGTTGGTATGTTTGCGATATCGTATGTATAAGTTTGTCCCTAGCTTTCGCCTTTGTACATGTCGCGTCTTGTTTAGCCGCTGCACTCTTTAAATTCTCCTCCACCCAACCGGGAGACGCGAAGTTGCCGTTTTGATTGCGGTTGCTGGACTGATCAGGTCGTGACGGTTAGCTAGGATCACAGTGTTTTGATATATTCGATTTTAAATGAACTCAAAGCGAGGTAGGTAATCTATTATTATGGTGGCAATTGGATATGATATTGTAGTTCTATAACTATTTTTATTTTTATTTTTTTAGTCCTAAAATGAGTGGACCAAATAAGAGAAAACAAACCTATAATTTTAACACAGACTGGGAGGAATCATATTGTTTCATTAATTTAAAAGGTAAATGCGTTTGCCTGTTGTGTGGCAGTAGTATTGCAGTGCCGAAAAAACATACTGTTGAACGTCACTTTCAGACAAGTCATACCACTTTTGATATGAATTATCCACTTAAATCTGAAGTAAGAAAGAAAAAAATAAATCAACTACAATTAAGTTGAACTACTCAACAGACTGTTTTCACTAGACATGTGGAAAAATCTAAAAAGGCAACCATTGCTTCTTTCAAAATTTCTCACATGCTCGCAAAGAAGAAAAAACCTTTCCAGGATGGTGAATTGTTAAAAGAAGCATTTCTGACTGCTGCCGATTGTTTGTTTGAGGAATATTCTAACAAGCGTGAGATTAT